>JAHWFP010220039.1:0-10464 GCA_023313725.1 Lithobius niger | reverse complement strand
AGGGGCTGTGACATGGGGTTGGCAGTAAAAAAAGGGTAAATTTAGGGTGACGTCATTTGTGTCTCTTAAATGTTTTACTTTTTGGTTGTTTTCAAATGCAAAGAAATGTGTTTTTTTTCCCCTTTACTAAACGTTGTAACATTCTGGAAGGGGGTCTTGCCAGAGACTTTTTATTATCATTACTGTTCATTGAATTAAATCAGTGATCATTTAGTTTGGAATTCATGATTCCGTCTACCATGACTGTAATAATTTTAAAAGTTCGTTGCCTTCGGCAAGGTCTAATTCCAAAACGAAGCAGAATTGGACTCATGTTTATTAGGAATTTTTTTACTTGTTTTCATGGTAGAATTTAGCCCTGAAAATGTTTGACACCAATTTCCAAACACCCTGTATTGTATGGCCGCCATTTTGAGGGCGTCATGATGTGCTTTCTTCCAAATTACGCTGTGTAGTACATGGTTCCGGTATTTCGTTTAGCAAATTAAATTATCTTTCCAAAGATATGTCTCACGAAAAGATTGGTCAATTAGTTCCGGAGATAATTGAGAATTAGTATATCGCACAGCAGTCATATTATCTTTTTCTTCAGATTAAACCAAAATGAATAGATTTATGTCATATATTGTTCAGGGCTTTCTTTTAGCAAATTAAATTATCTTTCCAACAATAAGTCGCACGATAGTGTAGATGAATTACTTCAAGAGATTTAGTACATCGTGTGGTGGTCATTTTGATGATGTCGTCACTGCTACGTCGTCACTTCCGGAAATGTCTCCCGGCGGATTTGAAAACTACAACATGTGAGCAGCTTCCATGTGCAATATGCAGCTTGTTGCCGGAACTGAAATGTTTTTGCACTAACAGCGTGCACTAATAAGTGAAGAAATCGTACCGGAACTGACATTTATCATCACTTCCGGTAGAGCTACAACAAAATGGCATTAAATATTAATTAACGTAAATGATCTCTAGAATACGCCTGAAAAATTTTAGACCTGTCGGTTAAACGGTTTAGGAATTACGTGATAAAGAATATTTACCGGAAATGAGCTGTATGTTCACTTCCTGTTAGATATTCGACATTTTCTTATAGAACGTTATTTGTCATCAATGATGTGTAAAACTACTGTAGTAAGTTTCAGGACATTGTATTAATCGGTTTATTAATAGTCGTGAAAAGTGCATGCCTGTATGTTGTTTTGTTACTATTTACTTACTTTGGCATGTTCCAGCCCAATGTATGTTCAGATTGTGTGGAGCAGTCCATTTTCTTATTGCCCGTACACTAAATAAGCCACACAAAAAAACCATGCTTTTGTCCGCCAAGTCCTAATGCTATCGAATTTTGTAGCTAAGCTACCTCACTAACCCGGGTGAAACCTGGTTACAGGCTCCAGCCGAGTTTAGTAGCTGTTCATCTTTTCTCAATTGTGGCCTAAAGAACACAAACGTATAAAAGGACGGAAGCAAATTTACGTGTTGGCCTCCACACAAAAAATAATGCGAGCAATAAAAACGAATAAATAGCAAGGTAAATTGTTTACGAAGCAAACAATATGCCCTGTGTGGCTACAAGAAACACTAATCTGACTAAGAAAGAAAAGTCCTGACTGGGACTGGAATCCAGGTCTTCTCGCTTAATATCCAGGTAGTCTATTCAGTGTGCTACTGGGGCAGACCCTGACTACAGGCTCCAGTCGAGCTAATTACTAAATGTTGGACAGCTACTAATCTCGGCTGAAGTGTATAGCCAGGGTCCATCCCGGCAGCACAGTGGTTAAAGCACCCAGTTAGTATAAGCAGGAAGTCCTGGGCTCGCGTGTCAGTCGGGTCAGTTTTCTTTTCTTCTTTCTCAGATTAGTATAGCTTGTATACGTTTTTATGCCACACGGCCTCACAAAGCCAGTGTTACGCACACTGTTTGCTCCGTTAACGCTTTACCATGTTCTTTATTCATTATTTACTACTTGCGTTATTTCTAGTGTGTGGACAAGAAAGAGGTTACTTTCCGTCCTTGTATATGCTTGTGGCCTTTACGTCATCACGGGGAAAGGTTGAAGAGCTACTGAGCTTGACTCGAGGCTGTAGTTAGGGTCTTTTTTAATTCTTGTATGATTAATGAACCATTATCATTTTTTTTAAGCACATCCTGTCATCTGTTTAATTTTAGTCCAAATGGTTTTGATTTATTTTTACTTCGACTTATTAATTTGTCAAAATATTCACATTCGGCTCTTTTAATTTCCTTTGCAATATTTTTAAAATCTGCATTATTCGTTTCATTACCAGTTTTAATTTATGCCATGTATATTTATTTTTTATTTACCAGTTCTAGAATTTTCAGATTCATCCATTTTTTTTTAGAACATTTTCTTTCCCTTATTCTAGTACCATTCTGTTTGTTGGTGTTATTGGTGCATATCTTAGTCGAGTTGCCGATAGTTTTATCATGTAATACATTAGGCTCCTCAAGGTCAGCAAATAACTCTTCGTAATTAGTTTTGTTTTTCAATTTGATTAATTATTATTTTATTGTTATCTAGTTTATCATTTATTATCTCGCCGTCGGCGTTTCCTTCATCTGATTTATCATCACTGTCCATTTTTCAAGAGAGATAAAAGTCAGATCATGATCAGTAGTTTTTTGCTTGACTGTTCCACTGATCTTACTTTTATTTTTGTTTCTGACAAATATGTGATCCAGACATGATTCAACCAATTTCTTTTCTCTTATTGCACTTCTTATGATACGATAATAATATTGTTAGTTGCAAATTTTTAATCGGGACTGAAAATATGGACTAGAATGGTTGAAACGGACCACAAGTGTCACTAACTTCCAACCTATATTAAAAACAAATTTGAAAAATCTTCAAAAATTACCATTTCTTAAAAGTAAAAAAATAACCACAGTGTGATAATTGTCAGAGCGGGGAACGTTAAGGATAGCAAATTTTTTTTGTAATTATAGTTTCTTTTTGTTTGTTTGTGCCTAGTTTTAATTTTGCTGGAACTTTGGTTGTAATTCTCAACAATTTCGAAGCAATTAAAGAAGCCTATTTGAAGCAAGGTGACAACTTCAGTGGACGGATTCAAGGCAAAGCGGCTAAGATTAATGATGACGATGCAGGTAGATCAGTTTTAAGTTACGCTACTTATCTTAAAATAGCACGAGTAACCGGCTTCGCTTGGGAAATTAATTCTCTGGCAGATTAGTAATAATATTTAAGATTTTTCTTACTTTTGGATGATGTAACTTGCCATTGATTATTTTAATTGTTGATTTGGAAATCGACGATGCCTTGCCCCTCCCCAGTCCTCGAATGTATAATATTTGTTATCCATTAAAGCTAGTGTTCCAGTCAGAATAACACAGTACATAGAGTACAATAAAGACAGTATATAGTCAGTATAGTTTATTATACAGTACAGCCAGTAAACAGTATACAGTTGTACTGTACAATGTCGCATGTGTAAAATTATGCTGCATATGTTAAACTAGCTCAAGTAACAGGCTTCTCTTGGCGGAATGAATCCTCTGGCAATAAAATTGCTAGGTAAATAATAATATCTCAGATTTTCGTATTTTGGATGATGTAACTTGCTGTTGAGTTTTTACATTGTCGATTTGCAAACCAAAGGTACCTTGTCCCTCCCCGATCCCCCAATATATAATATTTGTTATCCATTTAAGCTAGTCTTCCATGAAGGATAACACAGTACATAGAGTACAATAAAGGCACTATACAGACAGTGTAGTTTATTATAGTGCATAACCAGTATAATAAACAATAGGAACAGTTAATGGGAATGTGACAATTCATTTAGTTCCCCGATTGTAATAAATTCTGGAAGCACGAAAAAGTATCCATATGTCCTAGTAATCACGTATGGCAAACAAATCACAAATAAAAGCTAGCGTAGTTTTGCCAGAAAACTGATGACAGTGCCAGCAAATCGACCTATAGCAGTCAGAGCCTCATAAGGTCTACACTAACCAAATTGCTAAGTGCACTAGCTTGATAATTATAATGTGGATGCCCTTTTGTCGTACAACATTTCACCGAGGAGGGATGTGTTACCATCATACGTTGGGTTACAGCCTGAATACTGTAAAACACTCCTCCCTTTATGGAACTAACTAAATTATTCTGAAATTACATTAATTTATTTTCAGGAATATTTATCCAAGATGGTGAACCATGGAAAGAGCATCGTCGCTTTGTTTTGTCTACACTTCGGGATTATGGAATGGGAAAGCTAAGTCTAGAACCCAGGATAATGGTGAGCAGAAACTAGCTATCTTTATTCAAATCTATATCCTGAGGGAAAAAAACAAGGTGATTCATATTTTCTATCCATGCCCAGCATTTTTTTATTATTATTCCTTTCTTGAATAACAGCTGCGTTGGTGAGCAAGGGGATACTTGAATGGTGGATGACCTTGGCACATACTTTCAAGGCGATAACAATATTAACTTCTAAAACATCTGATGCAACTACAATAAAGAATCTAAGAACATCAAAATGAAGAGTAATGTGTTATTGAACAGTAAGATCAAGCTACGACATCGTTATACGCCTGAAATTAAATCACATTCGCTTGTTCTAGTCAGTACCTTCCTTAAGGAAATAAAAATCCAAAGACAAATACGTTGTAGAAATCTTTTTACAGGTATAAAACTTACAGTGATAAAACTAAGAACGCACAAGGTGCATGGACAATACCTCTAGGGTTTTAAGGGTTTGGATATTTCCTGGGATGGGCCCTTTGGTGCATGAAATGAATGAGCTCGATGATGAAATTTCTCCCTCAAATATTTTCTGGAATAAACAGGTTTTTGGCACTAAGGTAGTTCAATCTTTAAAGCTAGTACCCCCAATCACTGCACGAAAAACACAAAGATGTCTACTGTAATCCACAGCAGTGAAAGTTTTTTCTGTAATGAGAATGAAAATAATAATTACAAATGGTAAAATAAAATTACTGTTTATTTCACACATTTTGAAACAACGCGAGAGCTTCTTAAATCGTTTCTACAGTAATTCTTGCGTGAGGTGGCATCTTTTCAGATACGAATCTAAAGATTGGTGTAGGATTCGTTCGCTTGATTCGGTGTACAGGTAAACAAAATTACTGATACTGGTATACTGCAGCATAGCAGACAATTCGGTCCCTCAATTTTATTTTTAAAATTTTTTTGTACCAAGCAGAAGTTCGAAACCACGAACATAATTAAAAAATTAAAAATAGCCCTTAAACTTTTCTCGAAGTCTGTTGAACCTAAAAGCCGATCAATGACTGGCAAATATTAAACTTCAAATATCACGGTTAGAACTGGAGATGCGATCTGTAAACTAAAATTGTTGACCCCTAGCGTGTACGTGGATTCAACCAGGAGTGACATAAAAGAGATCCCCGTAGGGCTCGATGGAGTGTCCATGGTAATATTACTGCATATTCCAGCTCTTGTACTGGTTCGTGACCCCATGCATGCAGCCAGTTGGACTGGTGGTAGCTATTTTCTGGGATACCCCAACGTTAAAAATACGCTGCGCAGTTTGAAGCCAAAAAATAGGTGCCAAAAATACCTCTTGTGTTAAGATTACTTCAGGCATGCATGCAACAGCATTCTATGAGCAACAAGCGGTGAAGCAGACCACTTCTTCAAGCCGAGGCCAACTAGGCTGATGACGCGTGGTTTGCTTCTTGACTCAATGCCAGTTATGATGCTGCTTTAGTAAAATAGATTCTTGCGATGTTGAATCAACTTACCTGGATCTGGAAAAAGCAAAAACCACAGCATCTCTCTCAGGCAAACTTGTGAAGAGGGATGGAATGTGAAGCGATAGTTATGACATCAACATTCCCACGTCTTATTGATTTCTTACGTCTTATGCATTTCTTAGCTCCTGGTTCTATGGACCTATACTCACCAAATAATCAATCCACTAATAGCTGAGGACTGCTTAAAACATACTTGTTACCAGAAATAAAACAACAGCAAAAAAAAATTGCTCATCCAAATGTGGGCCAATTAAATAATTAACTTTTGTGAAAATGAAGGTAAACTAGGGGCAAGTCATGAATTTACTAGTAACTATTAGTTTAAAAAAACTCAAAACACACACTGTAAGCTATAATAAAAATAAGGGTGAAAAGTTGTCCGGGGACGAACTTTGGGACGAACTGCCCCAGACGAATTTTCGGGGATGAATTGTCCTGTAAGCATACTGCAGTGTCATTTTACCGATGATTTAGGTGCCTATAAATTTGTGATTAATTCTTCTTATTTCAAACTTTTTCTCATTTGCATTGTTTTATGATTTCCTGTAGCATCCCAATTTATCCTGATTTTTTTTCTACACACAGTTCAAAACGTAGTTTTGTGATCACCTTAAAACGATATGTGAAGGTCATCCATCCTCACATATTCATTTAAGTCCCTTATCACTCGATATACCTACAAAAAAATACTGGGCTTGGGGAGGAAAGTTATGGTCACCCTGCACAATAGATTATTTACTCTGATATTTGTTACTTGTTTGTAATGCACATCCCTTCTGAACTTTAACTTTAGACTAGTACCTTTACAGGAGAAACTAAGTCGGATGTTCATGAATGCATACGAGTGTTCACGCCTGTTCCATTATCGTCTGTTCTTTCCTGGTGTGTATTTTCAACCTGTAAACCTGGTACAATAGAGTTGAAAATATTTAAATGCTCATTCGGAGGAAAAACTCAAAAGAGCAATAAAAAAAAGTCCGTGAAGGTTAGGAAAGATCTCCTATCCCAACAATACTAGTAACACTGTTACTAACAGCTTAAAGAGTTACAGTTTGAATGGTCATGTTAGGGCCACGATATGCTTGGCATCCAACTTTGAAAGGAAAGCTTTAAACTAAAGAGATCTTGCAAAGGAAGGCTTTTCCATACCCATAAGTTCATGGACTTTCTTTGTTGCTTTGACGTCTAGGATACGTCACTAATGTTTGGTTAGTTATCTTTGTTACACACCGTAGAATTAGGGGTTTAGTATTTTGTTCGAAGGCAAAGAGAAAGATGGTTTCTTCATCTGTTGCAACATGGTTATGGTTATAAACTTTGGTGGTTTTGCAAGCAGTTATGTACAGGGTGTAACGGATAAAGTGTGCCCGACTTGCAAAGCCACAAATAACGAAATTAGAAGATTGCGCTAAAAATGGGTGTAGAATCTTCATGTGGCAATCCTTTGACGAGGGTTAACCAGACAATGTGGAGTCGGAGGAGAGAAACAACAATGTATTTTATGATTTTAAAGCAGAAAGAGGCATTGATTTCTGAAAAAATACATTCTTTACATATCAAGACTTTCCCACAGATGTATTACTTGACTCATTTTAAGACTCAGGGGTCATTTTCTTCACAAGAGTACATGATAGCAACATTTTGTTTTGGTAAAACTTGCTTGCAAAAGCGATTTAATTCAGGTAGATGGCAATAAAGTACCCTTTCTATTTGTATATCCAGAAATACAACACTGGGATGCCAGAGAAACCCCTTTTCTGGTACCCCTCCTAAAAAGGGATGCTATAAAATTCTATTCTAATGATTTAGTAATTAAATTTTACTACAGTCACCTAATTTCACAACTTTTAGAGCTATACATTTGCCATTCTGTACCTGTCATGCCCATTAGAGAGTGAGAACAAAACTTCTGAATAGAATCAACCTCAATTGGTCTAGTGCTAGCAAGATTTCGTGATATTTCTCCAGTACTCTGATGTAAAATTGCCAGAACAAAAATCATTCAGCCACACCGTTGCTTAAAAGGTTGAATTCTCAATGTCTCTAGAACAAAGAGTCAGAACAGAATCAACCTCACTTGATCTGGGATTAGTGGGAGAAGCTGCAGTCTTTCTTCAGTTTCATCTTACGTAACATGACCAGCCCATAAATCGTCAAGTTCCACAATTCTCAAAAGTTTGAAAGCCTGATGTCTCGAAAACGAAATATCAGCTTTAATTAACCTTACTTGATTTGTGGTTAGTGGAATATGCTGCACTGTTTCATTCATTGAATTTGATGTAACATGACCAGGTCAGTTTTACGATTGTCCGAAGTTTGAAATTCTTATGTCCTCGACAACAAATTATCTGACTAGAAACAACCTCACTTGATATCACGTTAGTGGAAAATGCTGCACTGATTCTTTAGTTTCAGCTGATGTAACATGACCATTGACCAGTCCAATAATCTTCCGTTTCCACAATTCCTGAAAAGTTTAAAATTCTTATGTCACGAGAATATTAGAATGGAATCAACCTCATTTGATCAGCGGTTAGTGGAAAATGCTGCACTGTTTCGTCTGTTGCATCTGACGTAACGTGACCAGTCCAATAATCATCCAGTTCTAGATCTGCTCAAAATTTTGAATTCCTAATCTCTTAAGAACCAAATATCAGAATAGCATCAACCTTACCTGATTTGGGGTTAGTTGAAAATGCTGCACTCTTTCTCCAATTTGTTTGATGTAAAATTACCAGAACTACAATCTTTCAGTTATATTAGTGCTCCAAAGGTTTTTTTTTTTAATCCAGGAGTTTCGAGAACAAAATGTCAGGATAGAATCAACCTCACGTCATCTGGACTTAGCGGAAAATGCTGCACTATGTGTTCTGTTGCATCTGACGTAATAAGACCAATCCAGTAATCATCCAGTTCCACAATTATTTAAAAAATATGAAAGCTGATGTCTTGAGAACAACATGTCGGAATAGAATCAGCTTCACTTGATCTGGGGTTTAGCAGAAAATACTGCCACATTCCTTCTGTTCATTTGCAACTTGATTATCCAGTAATATTTCAGTCCTACAATTGCTCAGAAGTTTAAATCCAAATGTGTCGCAAACAAAATGTCAGATAGAATCAACCTCACTTGATATGTTTCTTCTGTTGCAACTGACGTAAATTGACTGGTACAATAATCCTCCAGTTCCACTGTTACTCAAAAATTTGAAATACTGATGTTTCGAGAACAAAATGTCAGAATAGATTCAACCCATCATGTTAGTGGAAAATGCTGCAATGTTTCTTCTGTTGAAATTGACGTAAATTGACTGGTACAATAATGCTCCAGTTCCACTATTACTCAAAAATTTGAAATACTGATGTTTCGAGAACAAAATGTCAGAATAGATTCAACCCATCATGTTAGTGGAAAATGCTGCACTGATTCTTCTGTTGCATATGACGTAACATATCCATCCAGTATTCATCTAGTTCCACAATTATTCAAAAGTTCGAAATTCTGATGTCTTGAGTACAAAATGTCAGAATGGAACAAAATGTCATACGATCTGGGGTTAGCAGAAAATGCTGAAACGTTTCCATTGTTGCATCTGACGTAACTTCATCAGTCCAATAGTCATTCAGCTAAATAATTGAGTAAATGTTTAAATTCTTGATGTCGAAAGAACATAATGTCAGAATTTAATCCACCACACCTGAACTGGGGTTAGTACATAATGCTGCAATGTTTCTTATGTTGCATCTGGCATAACATGACCACCAATAATCACCCAGTTCCATAAATGCTCACAAGTTTGAAATATTGATGCCTCAGGAGCAAATTGTGAGAATAGAATGAACCTCACTTGGTTTGTGGTTAATGGAAAATGCTGCTCAGTTTCTTCTGTTGCACCTAACATAACATGAGCAGTCCGACAATCATCCAGTTCCGCAGTTGCTTAAAAGTTTGAAATCCTATAGTCTCAAGAACAAAATGGAATAGAATCAACTTCACATGATCTGAGGTTAGCTGGAAATGAGCTGTTTCCCTTACTGCCCTTGGCACAAAATGTCCCGGGCACGTAATCTCAGTCCACAATTGCTCCAGCGGTAGAATTCCCAATGTGTTCACCATTATGAGAACTAGGAATAATTTCTTTTAGTTGGTTGAATGGTTTCGATATAAGTTTCTTTAGTCTAAACTATACTAGAAAAAAATGGTGGTATAGGTTAGTACATATAACACCGGGTGTTTTAGAAGCAGAAAGTACCTAGTAATGGAAGAAGAAACCACAGGAATTCACCCACCGATGTTGGTATGGGTGAAGAATTTGTCAGAATAATCAAGAATATGTCCTATAGCCAATGGTTCATTGAGAATGTAGAAAAGGGGTGGTAAAGGCATTTTCCATTTCCAAGGGGAGTAAAGCTTGTTAGCCAATTTTTTTCTTTTGTTCCAAGGGCACTACTTCATGCTCCTTCTTTTACTCTAGTAGGGTAACATTAAAGGGCGGTTGCCACCAAATTAGTTTTCCAGCATCTAGGCCTATCGAGTTCTCTCTTGCAGGAAGCAAAGGCATGCACAAAGCAAAACTTTTGAATGCCACAAACAAGCCACGTGACTCCTTAATTATTGAGTAAAAATTTGGTACGCCCTCGTGCACCTGAAAACACGCAATAAAGATAAACGA
>JAHWFP010220036.1:0-30813 GCA_023313725.1 Lithobius niger | reverse complement strand
GCCACGGGCGAGCGATCTGCTTTTATAGGAGGCCTGCGCATGGTGACGCATGCGCAGTGGGGTTGCGCACTGGGCGGATCAGGAGAGCGAAAAAACCTCAAGTCATAAAGAGCACTCAGGAACTGAATGCATTTTAATTTACAGGTAGTAGAAATTTCCTACCGACGATTAGAAAGTAAATTTATTAATGGGGGAGGGGACCTCAATCTTCGCTGATTTTTTTCAGTTTGCGAATTACAACCCTGAAGTTGCTAGCCTGTTATCTTCCCTACTGTTGGAGACCAACTAAGTTATCTGGTGAGGTTAAAGTTAGAAAAAGACAGTAAGATAAGTGTTCAATACTGCATATCACCAAAACTAGCTGCCATCTTTCAGACAATGGCGACGTAGTTGTCACTGGAGATGGTGAAGTGTCTTAAGAAGTAGGTCTTGGTTATTCGCCAAGTTTGCTGGTTAATCTAGACACATGCTAGTGAGTCACCTACAAGCTCGTGAGATTAAGTATTAACTGTTACTGTTTAATTTTACTTGTACACGACTACAGACGATTAATTATAGAAATGAAAATTTACAGACATAAAATTCCTCCCGAAAAAAAAATGACAAAGGAAGATAATGCAGTATGACCTTTTGTTACGTTCACAGACCTATGAAAGTTCTGATACCAAAACAAGTATAAGAGAGCCAGAAAAATTTCCAAAAGGGTCAGCCTTTGAAAATAGTGATATCATTCAACCAGGGAAAGGCAGCCAAGATTAATCCTATTAGCTAAATTTTAACATCGCACCAAATAATACTTTGAATGTTAAATGAAAATTTGAAGTTAGCGCGAGTAGCAATAGTCTAGTTTTCATTTAACTTTTGAACTATTAGACTTTCATATTTTAATTTTACTTAGCCTATATTCTGTGGTAGGCATTAGGCCCGTTACCACACTACAACCACATAGCTGGCGGTGAGTTTAATTCTAGCATTATGAACCTTTTAAATCTTGGGTGTGTATAAACACAAAACAGGAAATTGACATTTTTCTGGTAGGTGATTCACCATAAGTGGGAAAAAATTGTAATTCGTTTTCATTCCTGCCAGAGAACTACGTAAAACACCCCCCCCCCCCACTAAGTTTTATTTTCACGTATGAATCGGATCTTTTTTTGTATTCCGGTTCCGGCAATCAGAAATTCAAAAACTTTTCTTGGGGGGGGGGGGGCGGAATTAAAAATTTTAACATTTTCATCTAGAAAGTAATTAGTAGGAAAATGGACATTATCTGCAACCCAACAAACCCCAAAAGCTAGAGCCTAACCTTATACAGTACACTGAACAGTCATACTATAAATAAATAATAGTGTTAGCAGCGTATCTAAGAAAAAAAAAGCCTGAGCCTATAACTATGATGGTGGGCACAATAAATTGAAAACTTGGCAAGTTTCACTGACGTCTACTATAGTACATCTGCTGCAACTAACAGTCAGTCCTACTTCCTAACCTTATTAAATGCATTGTGTGCCAGGCATGAAAAAAAGGTTATAGTGAATCTCTAACAAACAAACAAACAAAAATAACAATTCTCAGAAATTAGCCAGAAGAACATAGGTGCGGGGAAAACATAGGAGAAATAAACCACACGAAAAATTTGACATTTCCTAGTGATAGAAACCTGCGTGTGGAAATTCGAGCCAAGGTAAATGACCTAACCTATACAGGGTTACCACCAAAACACTGAAATCAATTTCCCTGAGTTTTCCAAGTTCTCCAGAGTAAATGAAGTCATTTCCCAGGCTATTTACCGTAATTTTAGGAAGGAATTTTTTTCACACATTTTACCAGTTTTGTGTTAAAAATGCTGAAGGTTTTTGATGGGAAATACATTATTTAAAATCTTAATTTTTTCCCCGAGTTTTCCAGGTTTTTTTGTAAAAAAAATCAGTGAATTCCCTGAGTTCTCCCCGAGTTTTCCAGGTTTTCCAGATTGGTGGGAACCCTGCTATAATAATTACAACACGACAACAATGAACCCGATTTGTCTTTTTTCGGGTTTTTTCCCCCCAGTCTTTAAAATAACAAACATGTAGAAATTCAGTCTTAAAAAGGTAGCCAGCGAAGATCCTTATATTTTGGTAATACGTACCTTAGGATATTCCGGTGAAATTCAACGTAGTCGGAGTCAAAACAAGCAGGCTTGTTTGTCGGATGTGGGAATGGCGTTTAGCATTCACACGGAGACATACCGTATCATCGTAACAGGCAATCGGCGTCAATGATTCTAAGAATATACACGTATACATTATATTTCCGTGAATCGTGAATTTGCGTTGTATATCAAACGTCAATGTACCCACAGGGAAAGCGAAAGGGGGATAAAACCAAAAGAAAATGAAACAGATATTCATTCATTCTGTTTCATTTATTTTTGATAAAAACAACGCCGGCACAAAGGGTGCCTGCAGGGTGCACATTTACGCAAGCGGTCATGCTCATGTCGTCCGCGGCGCATGCGCACGTACCCCATTGTTTGGATGAGCTATCTGCATGGTGCACTCGACTGTTTGTTGAGTAGGGTGTGGCGCAAGCGCTGTAGAGACAATCAGAACCAACGGCGATTGCTTAAACCTGCCACTACGTGTCGCCAACGACTGAGGCTCTAAGAACGAAGAAAACGCACCGCGTTCCAACAGTATGGGCCGCGAGCGATGTGTCTGACTTTTGTTGTTGTCTGGTTTCATATACTTTTGCTTAAATCCTAAAAAAAATTTCTACGTGACATTGTTCAGTAATTTTTTTTAACCGTCTAGAAATATGTAATAAATAGAGACAGCCCTATTTAGGTTGCCGTTTGTACATAAATGAAAAACTGCCTGATTAAAGAATTACACCTAAGACTCTATGTCACCCAGGTCGATGGCGATAACACTAAAACGCACCAGAATAGGAAGTGGTAGGTCTTAAAATGGCCGATGGTTTACATTTCGTGGAATTTCTCGGCCAGGACCTCTGACAGTTAGGCTAAATAGGTAACAGAAAGGTTTAAAAGGGGACATATCTTACTATTTCTGTGAACAGTGGACCTCGTTCAAAGGGTTTAAAGGGTTTAACGAGCGTTAACCACTCCTGGTCATCTGCCCGAAGCCCTAAGGCCCTATGTCTGCAACAGCCAGATGGACCTCGTTCATACCCTCCCCAACAATGAAAAAAATTTTTTACCTATATCCTTCAGTCATATATTTCAAACAATATTCATACCAAATTTTATATTTTGGCATGTGTTATCTTTCTGTCACCTTTTAGGCAGCAATATTGTATTTGACACACACAAAAAACAGAACATATATGGGTTACTTCTTTAAGAAAATTTTATTTGTGATATCATTCGCATCGAGTTTCTGTTCAACCTAATGAACGGGTTCAAAGTTACAAGCATAAATCCATTTTTTGGACGTCGTTTTTTACCTCTTTCTAAGATTGTCACAAAACTTGACTAGTGCAGTTTTTAATGAACATGTTATTCGGAACATCTTTAAACAGGACGGAAAGCCGACAGTTCAACAAGAGGCCGTGTCAGTATGGTTCAGCGGTAGGACCTTGACCTTTTGACTCAGATGTCGTGTGTTCGATTCGCCGCTCAGGCAGTCTGACGTGTAAGTCCAAAAGGCAACATTAATAGGGTTGCATCTGTATTTATACTGAAGACCCGTTTACAGTTTGCATTCATTTTGATAATAAATTTAGAAGCTACACGCCAAAAGCCATTTGTAGACGTCATTTTGGTATGGCATTATTTTATTTTTTCAACTGGAATAGTACCAAATAGCCATGTTGTTCAGCCTTATTAAGTTCAAAGAATGTCCGTACCAAATTTTATTCAAATCGGTTCATGAGGTTGGACGTCATTGCAGTAAACAGTTTTTGGATGCCATTTTGACCGCCATTTTGGGTTTTCATTTAACTGACACAAACTGAATATACACTCCAGATTCGAGTTAAAAGGGGACCTTGTTTTTCCCACTCGGCCAATAATGGGAAAGGGACAATCAAGTATTCGATACCGGAAAACCTCACCTCTTCACAGGAAGCCGTGGTTATCTCCAGATTAGGCCATAGTAAATCCCACAGTACTTAAGGTTTTCGCTTACGCTTCCCTGGCTGTTACTGACTGAAAGGGACTTTACCAGGGTACCCTTTCAATCAATGACTAGCTCAACTGCTTCCGGCTAAAGGGTTGAGCTCTGTCTTACTTAGTAACGATGTCTTTGCTGCAATAACCAGTGGTAATAAATACCCACTACAGATACGAAAGTTATAAGTGATTTTTCAGATCGAGTACTAATTAGGTAGACATTAACCTTTCATGTGCGGAGCACGAGAAAATTTCTTTGCTAATAAAGGGTTGAAAAAATTAGATAACATATAATACCGTACCTTGTGGAATATGTAATGTGGGTCCCTCCATTAATAACTTCAACGATAATTATAGGCTACTAGTCGGTGGAATTATCGACTATCGAGGAAATTCCCACTGAAGTGCATCTTATGCTGAACTAGTGTGAGGCCCCCATGTCTAACCTTAAGCCGGTATTCTCAACATCACCTTGCTATTTTTCAGATAGTTAAAAAACTAGATTGCTCCACGCAGACCCAGAAAGAATTTATGGATGTAGTCAGTCATCTGCGTTTTGCAGAAATCTGTTGATAGTGGCCCTATGTAATTTGTTGGCTTCTTCGTACTTACTGTCTATTAAAATTGATATGTAGTATACTACGGTAATTTCTAGCCTTGAAATTGTTTCCTTAACGATTTACTTTCCATATACATTATGTGTGATAGTTGCATGGTCAGCAACCTTTTTCATTCCGTAGCAGAAGAAATATAGCTCTGTTGGATCATTCGCTTTTTCCAAGTGTTATATATGCTTTTGTAGAGAACAAGATAGTGCACTCTTCCGTTTTTTATTGCAGAAAGTGTCGACGAATACTTTAACTCAGAGATGGCCACAATAAATTGGTTCTTGGAACTGTTTCACGATCTAGACGGACACTATAATTAAACAACGAATGTAATAAATAACAATAAAAATAAACGTAGAGCAATACTTTGTCGTCTTGCACAGTTCGAAACGTTGACTAAGCTTGTTGTTCTTTCGTTGAGTCACTACGATATTAACATTGTGAATAACTTGTAACAGTATGGTTAATAAAAATCTTGCTAACTCGTTGATTTGTTTGGCAATGTGCATATAAAACGATCTTCGCATTTTACAGCCACTTTACTTTCCCCACTCAAGATGAAACAGATTTGTCTGCTTGCTTTTCTTCTCTCAGCTGGAGCTCACGTAAGTGTATTACTTCTCACAAAAAATTAGGCGATGTTTTGTTTTACTTTTAATTAATTTCATAATGCTGTACTGTAACACCAAAATACTGTGAGCAAATAGCTCAAAACTTATGTTTTTATGTTCTAGTAATCTGGCTTCGCTTTCCTCTCTGTCATCATCCCATAATATCAGTTGACATTACTAGTTCCTAAAGTTAGCTCACGTTACAGTTTTTAAATTTGAATATAGAATATCCAGGACAGCCATGCTGACTGCATCGTAGAAACATAATATGATCTTGAGCGCACAGGTGGTGTTTGCTGCAATGTTTGCAAGACGGGGATGCTTTGCTCTCTCATGTGTTTGTTGTCGAAGACATGTATCCCGTCTGTGTATTTTTGGACACACTGGCTAATAAACACTGATTGTTGTTCGAATCGCTCATTAAACCAGCGCGCTCAAGCATCGTTTAAACAATTATTTTTCGCTGGCATGTATCCTGTCTGTGGTTTTTTGCGCGTTTTCAAGAAAGACGCTAGTGTGTCGCCCGCCAAGATAAAACGATAACATCCAGATAATATATATATATATATATATGAGCATGGCGACCACTAGACACGTTGTGTCTTTACAGCAAAGGGAGTTTGGCTGTTTTCAGCCTTTGTTATTTAAAACAATGCGACAGAACAGGCTGAAACTTGTTGGATCGAGAGACTTTGGTCGCCTCACAACATAAATAGTCACTATTAATGACACAGCTTACCGTCCTGTTGAAAAGTGAATAACGTTGATATTTGCCTAATTACTTACTACTACTGGTAACGCTTTTTTTGTATCACGAAAATAAATTCTTCCATGCGGTTTATAAATCTGGTTCTTAGCTCATTTTATAGGTATTACTACGAAGATGTGCCCTTTTCATATGAACCTTTCTAATTGGTCAAGTGATTCAAGGGTAAGGGATCTCCAAATGACCATATCGACTCTTTTACATTGTTTTAAACATTGTTATTATGCAACAATGCAAAACTGAACATTAAATAAATCCGTTCGTTTTCATTACTAATACGAAATGCTATCATATTAAAAAGGTGACTGCTGTCCTCAAAATGTAACGAAAGCAAAAAAAAGAAAAAGGAAATGGACCAGAAAACTAGATTGGTGTTTCCATCTCATAATTACTAAGAAAAACAAATGGATTTCATCAATTTGGACCAAAAACAGCTGATATTCTACCCCTAAACAAAACTTGTTAAGGATTCCCGCCAAGGTTTTTTGGCTGTGTGAAGTCGTGATATCAAACGCCGAGCTCTTAGCTAAGCTAATCCCACCGACTAAGACTTCAAACGTTAAATAAATTAATTGAAAATTGCGCAGTAAGCAATTTCATATATTTCATTTAACCTTCGAACTATTACTCGGTGGGATTAGCTTGGCGAAAGAGCTTTGGCGTTTTAGATCACGACTTCACACGGCCGAAAAGCTTAGCTGGAATCCTTAACAAGTTTTGTTTGGGGTAGATGAATATTTACCCTTGTTTCATTAATCTTTTATTTTTAATTGTCAAGCGGTTGAAATTGAAGTTGAAGTTTTACAGAGCCTAAAAGCGCTCTATACTAAAGCGCACATAGCGCTCAATACTACAAAACCAACCTAACCTACTTTAACCTAACAACCAGACCACCTTCCACTCACAACGAACACAATTCCACCACTCTGACCCCATCATAGCACCTCTCCCCACACCCCCGTTGCACAGCATCAGCACAAAGCCGGGTTCAGCCTGGACCACACAGCGGAGTGAACACCAAGGAAGGGACTGCGAAACCATCTTATAGTCTAAAACGTTGCGTGGCCTTGCTAAAACCTAAGACCCGGTACAGCTAACACAGTGCTGGCCCCATGAATGGCGGAACCCCAAGAACAGCACAGAGAAGGTTTTCTCTCCAAACCCCTGTCTCAAACCGGCTGAACCAGTCCCACCGAGGGCACTCCAACAAAAAGTGTTCAACAGTATCATCACCACCCCCACACTCGCATCTGGCCGACCTTCCCCAACCGAGCCGAACCAGGTGCTCCCCCAGTTGTACATGCCCCTTGCGTAAACGTGAGACCAAGCCTGCGTCACGCCGAGAAAGGCTGTTCAGGAGCCTCGGAATGTCAGTAGTGGAGTGCACCCCAAGCAAGTGGCAACCCGTAGGTCCTATCTGCCAGTCGGCACTCCACTCCTCCCCCAAAACCCTACTGACCACCTGACGTAGGTCTCTGGGCCTTAGGGCAAAACAAACCCTACCACCCACCCCACCCAGGCCACTCTTTGCAAGACTGTCGCAAAGTTCATTCCCTAACACTCCCGTGTGTCCTCTCACCCACCCGTTGGAGACTGCTAGGACTTGCAAGCCAGCAGTGAAGATATTTCAGCCAACCTCAAGCGCAATTGGGTGCGAGCATTGCAAGGAACGGAAACACTGACTAAGAAAACCGATACACGACCGGGAGTCCATCATGACGCAGAACTCCCGCAAACCAAGTTCAATCCCAATATCCAACTCCACTGAAATCGCAGCCAGCTCCCCTTCAAATGCCGATGGGAGAGCCTCGAGCACACCACAATACTCTACCTAGAGATCTGGGATGCACACCCTGACTCCTTCCCGAAAACCATCAGTCTGGAAAGAGGTGTGGCTGTAAACAACGGTGCAAATCGATGTGCAGTCCTTCAGAGTCTCAGGCTCCGACAGAGCTGCCACCGCAGCACACCCCAGACCCAGGGGCTGGGGGCGCACCAAACACGGAGGCTGGAAGCCGCTCAACCCCCTCCACTGGAGAAGGAAGGCTCCTGCCCCGGAGCAGCCAGCATGTCACGAGCAGCTTGCGACAATGTTATATAATCGTAAAGGAGACGCCCCAGGACGTCTGACTGAACCCTCGCCAATGCACAATGGCACAACCTCACCAGCAGCTCCTCAGCCCGTACAGAGATGGGGGACTCCCCCGCCTCGACATGTAGTGCGTTAATAGGGGTAGATGGCAGGCATCCGGTGACCACTCTGAGCCCCTCATTGAGTGCTACCTGAACTGCCTTAAGGGCTTGCCGAGAACCGACCAGAATCGGGACACGCGCATATCTGTATTGTCAGCACACGCGCATATATAAACCCGGTAAAAGGATATCATAGTACCTCACCTTGCTATCGACTCATTGTTTACCAAGGTCTTTAGCACTCCCAGGCGAGCAGCGATATTCCTCTTGATCGCAGCCACCTCATGCACCCAGCACAGCTGAGGGTTCAGCCAGTCGCCCAAATACTGCACCTTTTCAACCGACCTAACCAAAATACCATCCACTGTAGATTTCACCCCCACACGAATGTCCCTGGTGAAACACCATGAGTTCGGTTTTTGCACCAGACAGTTGCAACCCTCTGACAGCTAAAGCCCTTTATGCGCTGCCTATGGCAGCCTCCAGAGCAGCAAGGACCGCCGGGAGATTCTAACCAGCAAGCCAGACAGCCACGTCGTCAGCACATGCGACGACATTGACAGCCTGACCCAATTCCAGAAGCACCTTGTTGATTGCAACTGCGAACAGGATCGGGCTCAGGCTACTTCCCAGGGGCAAGCCCCTGTCAGTGTACCTAACACCGACCATGCATCGCACGCTCTAGTCGCAAACCCGCGCCTTCCCAAAAGAGCCAGAATCACCGCACGTAGTTTCTTACTGACCACCACCCACGCTGTGTCAACCATATCGTACGCCGCCCTAATACCCAGAAACAGCGCAACCGCAAAGCTGCCCTGCAGCCATGCTTCGCGGATGCCGGACTCTAGCAACATCATAGCGTCCTGAGTCCCCCGGTGCTTCCGGAACCCAAACTGTGTGCCCCACAGCCCCCGAGACCCCTCAGCCTGCCATACCAGACGAGAAGCAAGCATTCTCTCATAAACATTCCGTGCGCACAAGAGGAGGTGATAGGCCTATAACTGCTGATGCAGATATGCCTTCCCCTACCCAGCACAGGAGTCACGACAGAGAACAGCCACGAAGGCAGGACTGGTTCCCCGTCAAACCGGCACTGGCTAGCCAACCCAACAAAGCCCTCGGCCGGGCTTGGTCAGGTTCTAAAGAGTACCGTAAGTAATGCCGTCAACCCCCGCAGCACTGTCTGTGCAGCAGACATCCAGCGCTGCTGCGAGCTCAACCAGTTCAAATCGGGCATCTGCCCTACTATCCCCACATGACTCCTCACCACCAAACAAAGGAAGGATGGGGCCCTTTGGGGAGTCGCACACGCCTGCAAAATTTACATTGAAGGCCTGTGCCATCTGTGGGCCTCGTAGCACCTTACCTGACTGACCGAACACCCACGCCACAGTGGTGCGAATATCTTGCGGGCGAACCATGGCCAAACCTGCGACACCGGCAACTGCTGAGACACTGTATCACACAACCTACTGCTATACTGGGCCTTTCCCCTATGGAGAAGAAACCTAGTTTGCTGACCCACACCAACATACTCCAGCCACCTCTAGTCAGACAGAATCCTAAGAAACCGTTGCCAGGCACGACGCCTGTCCCAGACATCCACAACACACAACTGTGTCCACCACACCGCCACCACTCTACCTCCTCCCGCCTGCCGGCGCAAACGCTTACGATTCCTTTTATTATCCCCCACACTCCATCACCCAGGCGCCGAAATCTCCGTCCTCCACCAGCAGACGGAGAGAGCGACACACCTGATCCAGCACCCCTCCTCCCCCTCCCCACCTCAAAGCCACAGGTTTATGCATCGTTTAAACAATTATTACTATTGTTTAAAGGTCTTGTTATCTCTCTGCCATCCTTTAGGCAGCAATATTGTATTTGAAACAAAAAAAAGAGAACATAAAACGGTTACTTCTTAAAGAAAATTTTATTTGTAATATCATTCGCATCGAGTTTCTGTTCAATCAAATGAACGGGTTAGAAGTTATGAGCACAAATCCATTTTTTGGACGTCGTTTTCTGCCACTTTCTAGGATTATCACAAAACTTGAATAGTGCAGGTTTTAATAAACAGTTATTAGTTAGTTATCATCACACTTTTAATTAATGGCAATGAGAACCCTGGTACAATAAAACATTTAGTGTACCAATTCACAACAATAAAAACGGCAAAAGTAGGTTGACAATAACTGCTAAATCATGCTTTTCCTTTTAAAAGGAACTAAACAACATACTAATTATGAAAATACTTATATTTTGGATGTATCTGCCAGTGATAATTACGTTTAATGTAAGGTTTTTTTCAAAGGACGTGATTTTTAATGATAGTCGGAAATACGTTTTAAAGAACTATTCAAATTTTTAAAATAGTTTGCTTGTCTTTGTGATGCACTTAGATTCTGAGAAGTCGAACAAATATATATGCATGCAAAAAAATCGTATTATTTAAAGATCAGAATAAAGCTAGCCAGAACACATAAAGCAGACATTTTTTTTCAAAGGCAGAAGCGTGTTTTCTCTAACTCACATATTTAAAAAAAAACTCATATTGGTAAGAACTATATATAACGTGTAGATGCCTAAGCTGGGATACGACGACAATGGTGGAGTTCTAACAGAACGGAAAGCCAGTTGGAATCGAAAAGTGTTATCTATAAACGGATGCTAACCTATTTACATTACCTTTTGGACATAAATGTCAGACTACCTGAACGGGGAATTCAACTCACGACCTTTAAAACCAAAGGCCGAAGTCCTACCGATAATCTCTGTACGGCTTAGCAGTAGCAATTAGGCTTTTGGTTTCAAAGGTCGTTGGTTCAACGGCTCAATCAGACAGGGTAACATTTTAGGCCAAAACGCAACGCAAATAGGTCTGCATAAGTATTTATGGTGGAGTACGATACCAACTCCAGCCTTTAATGAGGTTGATGGTTAATTTGGTCCCCAGTCCTAAACTAAAGTTTGACATGTTAAACCCAAGCTGGGCTGATATTCACCAAGTTATGTCTGGGGTTATAGAAAATAATAATAAAAACAAACATGTAACCTTTTCTTATCATGATTGCCGAAACGGAAGTCCAAAACAAATGAATCTGGACGTTTGGTTTGGGTCTAGAATCTAAAGTAAAAAGAGCATTTCGATCGAATTCAATGGAGGTTTTCCGTTAAATATTTACATCTAATACTCATATCGGCATATTTGTAAATCCATTTTACATCAAGCGATCGGAAAGTAATACAGGCTTGCCTCGTGTAGAGAGCGGTGATACCTCGGCCTTCATGAGAAGCTAATGGAGACGCATTAGATTACTAGGCCAATGACCATAGTTTACCTGCAACCATTTCACCAGCACTGGTCAATAAGAAGTTTCCTGAAATCGAGTTGGGCCTGGTCCAGAGATTCGCTGATAACAAACCTTACACCAGTTAAACATGGTGAGTAATTGACACCAGTAAATATTGTAGATATTATAAATAAGTAAACTACCCTTGGATTTTCTAAAATGATAGTTGAGCAGCATTGAGAATGAAGCACAAAATAATACCAAAAGATGTGAGTAATGGATAATTCCAGCTGGACACTGAAATCACCTCTAATGATTCCACTGTCCACCTGGAAATTTTCGATTACACTGTTTTACTCTCGTTTTTCATTTGAAAAATACGTGATATCTCCCCCCCCCCCCCCAAAAAAAAAAATTTAAAGAATCTTACTAAACTTTTTCGTCGTTTGAAATCGTGATGTCAAATGCCAAGATCTTTTGAAAGGTTGGCATCTGACTAAGATTTCAAACTATAAATGGAATACTCAAAAATTCCGAAGTTAGCATTTTTCAAATTTTTCATATCACATTCAAACTAGAGTATTACTCGACTATTAACTAGGCAAAAAGCTTAGCATTTGATATCACTGCAAACGACGAAAACGAGTTGTGCGAATCCGTAATAAATTTGATTTTGGGGTTTAATTGCCCCCATCTGGTGCAATTGGTAGTTTCGGTGCTTTGGGGTTGAAAGCTGGTTTTTAACAAAATAACGTTGTTTAAAAATTACATCCCCGATTGATGAAGGTTGAATGTTTGAAATTAGTTATTTAACCGTGCAGCACCATGCCGTGCGGTCGAGCGCTCTTTGGCCTTCAGTCAGAGTGTAGCTCTGGAAATGTGTTGGACTGCCTTCCCTACTGGATGATGCGTGCACTGTCCCGTTTGCAAACTGGGCATTCGTTGCCCCCTCATCACAAACACCATACTGGTTGGGGGGGTTCAGCCATGTGTTCTTCCTGCGGGGTAGATGATTCGGTCACTCAGTTGTTGTTTCACTGTTCACGGTTTCAAGTGTGCCGCGGAATTTTGAGAACATGGCTGTCTAGGGAATCCTCTCTTTGTGCTCTTCTTTGTATAACTCATGCAAAAGCAGATTTGGGGCGCCTGCGTGCTGTGGCACGCTTTTGTTGTGCAACTGGTGTTTACCTGTGAACCCCATGCTATTTGTGTTATTTGGACTTCCAGTGCAGTGCAGCCTAGTATTTTTAGCTTGACTAGAATAGTTGTATGGTATCGGTGGTATTCCAATGGGTCAATATTGTTAGAGCAGCTGTGTCTTATCTGTAGGAGTTTTGTTTTACTTGAAGTGTAATATTTATTTGTAGTTGGGGTTTGTGGCTTCGGGCCAGGGTCCCTTTAATAAACACATTCCATTCCACTCCACACTTTCTCCAATTTACTGACAGTCTCGTGAATTCATTGTCGAAATGCCCTGCCTATAATACAGTCCCCGCCCGCCCCCCCCGCTATATTATCAGAAAAATCTGAAGATTTTTTCTTTGGCTGTTTACTCCTGTTTATCTGCTCTACGGGTATTAATTGTGACTTTTGATGTGGGGCGTTGAATCCGTGTCTGTATTCTTGTTAGTTACTAACACCATGGAGAACGCCATCAGAGTCTCTGCAACCCCATTCGCCCGGAGTTTACGGACATGCTTACTCAACCCAAAACAAATTTATATTAACGAAATTGTCCTACTAGATCACTGCGTGAATAATGCTATTTGTTTTGAAATTTCTTTGCGAGATGGTTGGATACATCAATGAGGCATATAATGTTTGTAAGCCAGTATGTACTGCATATAACTGATCCAGCAAACGTCTATTACGCCATGTGCCACGTCAAACCAAAATAACAAGGAGAAAGAAAAGAATAAGGGGCACCCGTTTAACTATAGGTAATAGTGGACAGAAGCCAAAACTGTCCAAACTCAAGATTTAGGATCGTTCATGCTGGAGCGATGATTTTCATGTATATTATTTTTTTTGTTTCTGTACACTTGTTGCTTTCTCTTTTACTCTTCTTGCCAGTTGGTTTGACTTGGTGTATAGCATAATTGAATCTTAACTGCTTCATTACAGTGTAGTCCTTCGACACGAAACATGACGATTTTATGTCTTGAATTGTTGTTTGTAGCGCTTATTGGTTTAGGAACATTTACGTTCAGATACTCTGGTAAATGCAATATTAATCTTTTTTAAACCTAGATCTCTTCCTGTATTGTCTGTAAACGTGCAGCAAAAACATTTCAGGTGATTGAATGCCAGAGAGTAGGATATTGCATTGGTGGGCTCATACATTCGCACCCCAAAAACGAAGAAAGAAAGGCTCATCCGGATGAATCGCTTTTCTGGCCTCAGGCTCTTATTCCTTACTCCATTGACAAAACTGGTAAGTAGCGAATAATTTACAAAAAAAAAACATTGCTTGTGTTAGTTTCAGAAATTCGATTAGACATGTTAGGGCATAGCTATCAGCGCCAACTAAAACATCAACTAATAATGAGGTATGGGATGCAAGACAGGAAGTCAGATAGGGGGCTGCATCTCTTGAAGCAAAGTAGCGAATTTGTAAAGCCTGATAGAGTTTCCCAAGTCTGTCAACAGATGGCGAAAATAGCTCTTCAGTTTGAGTGTTTTCTGGCCATTGCAGAATGTACCACTGAACAGAGTTATTATTGAGGAGGTCTTGGTTATGGTAAGGGATAGAAATAAAGAAGTACAACGGTAGACTTTGCAGTCGTGATCTGTCAAATGGTGCCTTCATGACTCTTCGTATGCTCTTTAAATCTGTAGATGTCACAATTTTGTGGTTTTAAACTGCATTTATGTTTTGATATAGTTAAAATCTATAATGTCTGAAAGAAAAGAAAATCACCACAATTGCACATTAAAAAATACTGCAGTCTTGCCTACTTCATGTTGTAACCGACAGCAAAATAATTTCCCCTGTGACCCAGCTATTGTGTGGGCCGTCCAATACAATTCCTGGTGAGAAAATAGTGTTTTCTACTTTAATCCGAGGAAGTTGGTGTTCCGCAACCATTAGGGGCAAACATAAAACATGTCATCCAAACAATTCTAGGAAGGAGGTAAAAAAATTGCTGCAATAAATAGGATGTAACAGAAATGTAACAGGGGCGTATCGTACATATCAAATGAATGAAAAATACCTATATGTCCATAACACATGTCCGGAACATATGTCCGGAAATGCTTCCTTAATGAGAATTTTTTCTTTCCAAGATAAATGTGCAATCCTAGATCCAGGGTGAAAGTGGCCTTACCCCTGAAGAGTGAATAATGCGTGGACATCTCTTCTAACGCAAAGTAGTTGCAGCTTAGTTTCAATGATGCTGTAACTATTGATAGTGGGTATAATTAGTCGATCCTTTCTTTCTCCCCCACAATCCCACTTGTTCAGTAACTCTTGGGCACCACAGTCATAATAATCAACAAAATGGATGGAGAAAAAATTGTCAGCCTAAACTTTTTGGTAATTTGATTTGCACTGTGAGGTGGCAATCAGTAACATACAACCTGAATATCCTCAAAAGTATTGAGACAAGACGATCACAAAAGTTAAAACAATTCGCAAAATATTTCTCTCGGTTTAAAGGGAAGCTTAATGCCTGGCTGCTAAGAGTAATGTGGCAATCCGTACAGTATATAATGGCGGTTCAATCTGTTCAAATCAGTAGCTCGGTGTCCACTGTGAGTGTCAATGCATCAATGAGCACGACTTGTCAGCAATTGATGGACACGTTCAAAGACGCCAAGGATTTTGGATTTTCCTGATGCTACTACACTCCAGCAAAGTGTAGCAACGTAGTTGACAGGAGTAGCATGCACCAGAGCCTTAAAATATCCCTTGAGAAAGAATGTTTCGAGATTAATCTTATTATGCTCCCTCCTCATGCCCAATGACAGAATGACTTTCCCTTTTCTTGCCATCATACTTCAAATTATTCATTTATATTTCTTCAAACAAGGACGGCAAAAGTAACATATGAAACTGGAAAAGTATTAACAAAAGAGTCTAGTTTAACAGTGATAATTTTACACCTTTAAAACTAACAGACGTAATACCAGAAAGGTCTACTTTAATATTAACAATTTTTTTCCTTAACACTTTGCATCCCAAACTTAAAAACTAGAAATTACGAATACAACGATTGGGAATACAAAGAGTAATTAAGAAAAATTATGCAGGCTCAATTGAAATGGGAATACCGCCTAGCAATAAAAACAACATGGTGGGACTGAAGCGACAATTTTATCGTATGGTTCCACCAAAACACACTCGTTCTCATTTCTGCTTTCATAAAATGCTTCAAAGAAAAGGTACATACGGAAAATGGTCAGTTGTATCATACGTATTTATTCATTTCAGCCTTATTCAAGCACCATTTAATTTTGGAGGCCATTCAACACTGGATGAATCACACATGTTTGAAGTTTTATCCTGTCTTGCAAGACGCAAATATTCCACACCTAATATTCATGGGTGACGAAGAGTAATTATTTCATTTTCGTTTTTTATAAAATGTATGCTGAGTAAAGAGAGTAACATTTATTTATCTATGTAATTTTACTGAAGCAAGCATTTCTCTGAACAAATTCAGACAATTTACTGCATGGTTCGAACTATATTGATATTATACTGCAAAACGGACATTTACTTCAATGTAGTTTAAATACAAAATACAACGTAGTAGAAAATTAGTACGAGGATGCGACTTTCGCTAAACTCCACAGGAAATAACAGTTGCAAGGCAAGACGAATCCAACACAAATATGCCCACAATACTGCCCTTGAATATTACTTTGTTTTCTATTATAATGAAGTACTTCAGAGGTTGTTTTTCATGTGGTGTCATGTGGTGTCAGATCAGCTAAAATTACTAGTTACTCTTAAAAAAGCTAATACAATCCATGACGTCTTTGGCATACCATAATGCACCATTCACCCTTGGTAGATAGTTGAACCACCGGGGTGGTGTTCGTCATCGTTTCCATCTTCCGCATGACATTGCGCATCAGTTGGGCGATAAGTCTGTACTCCTGTCCGGTGTTTTTCAGTTTTTGCAGGAGGTACAGATGTATGACAAGATTTAGATTTGGGGTTTGAATAACATCTCTTTATTGTGTGGTGCAGTGGCAACCCGGACCACTGCACTGTGACTGAGGTTGGCGCTAATGACCACGTTGTCGACGCGGCATTAAGCCTCAATCCCCCCCCCCGGGGTGCAGCCGTGAACAGGACATCCAGAAATGCCGAAGATCTAAAACGACATATCTTTCGGTTTCGTCTTAGTTTCGAATGCTAAACACCATACAAACAAACAACAAAACGGGATTCGTTACAATCAGCATGCGAGACGAGAGTGGCAACACTCATGGATGCTAGAATGATGCATCTGGCCAAGTACTTATTTGTGGGTCCCACGTTTTACGGGAAGTTTACACTTATCATAAAATTGATTTTAAGCTCTCAAGAACTGCTTGACCCTACACCAAAACTGCTACGGAGAGAAAGAGCTTTTTTTTTATGACTTGAGAAAAATCAGTCCGATTCCCATTCAATTTCAATCCAGATTTAACGAGGAAGTTTACAATAATGTGCCTCATGACTTTATCCTAGTTTTGAACGACATATTACAAAACATGCCAGTCAGACTCATTGATAACGTTATTCTCAATGGCACTCACCAATGAGGCATAGCCGTAAATATCGTGGTTAACATCCTGTCTCTCAAAACACTGAGGATGTTTTCCTCAGATTGGCGTAAACAAGGACTTTATACTGGCCATTTGCAACGATCCGACCAAAGAACCTTATGATATCCTCTTTATAAATTTGCATCCATCCACTCCCGAAGCATTAAGATTTTGTTCAAACACTTTTAAAACATCTATTACTTTACCTACCTATTTACCTACCTGTGTAGCATGGCTGAGAGAGTTCATGAAAGTTACTTTCGCAAAAGCAGCAAAACCATCGTATGCACTGCAGTGAAGCAAAATACGTGCTGATAGTTGGCAGGGGGAAATGCTAGTAGTTGTAAGAAGTCAAAAGTCGAATACATTACTGATTTGTTAATAATCACATTTTTGCATTCCAGACCAGTTTCGTCCATAAATAGTTGTGGAATCGTAACAAAAATATATAAGAAACAAAGAGTACATATTTAGGAATCATAAAGCTGTATTTCGAAACATTTCGTTAGGGAAAGACCAGTCTCATTAATAAACTAAAATACGACTAAAAAATAAAAGCTTTTAGCTAGGTTCTGAAATTATAGAAGGTTGTGTTGTGAGTCAGTATTTTTTTTTACAATTTTTTAAAACATTTTTGCACTAGTATGTCGTGGGGGGGGGGAGTCAGGTAGTGGCTAGAAGCCGGAAAAATATGAACGATCGATAGGTGCAAATTATTGAATCATAGTATTCGTTTAGGTCCCAAACAAATAATGATAAAACAGCAGAAACTTGAGGTTTTCAGGAACAGACCTGAGAGACGATGGTGGCTATCCTTACTGGAGAAATGCTTCAAGATTTCAAGGAAAAATGATCAAATTTCATTTCCTAACCCTTACTCCCAATTATTTAAGAACGTTACAACATTTTTGCTCTCATTTCAGGAGTTAAGGCTGGGTTTTCACCTTAAAATCTGGGATGTTGTGGACAATTTTCTCGTAAAATTCTTGACTTCCGAAATCCTTTTTTTTTAAATTGGTGGGGCGTGCGACCCCTAGCAACCTACTCCCCAATCCACCAGGGATTCTATTTGCCTGACTCACAGAAAATGAATTGAAAAATTACTTTAAAAATGCTTACTCCATCATCATGATAAGGAGGGTACGTGGATTGAGAAAGTGAAGAGAGTGATAAACGTTCGGCACAAATGTCATGTAATACGTGATTAAAATAACTGGACTCAAGTGTTAAGTTTACGTCCTCGGAAATGAACACATACTGCTGATGGCTTATATCCAGTTTGCCTTTATAATTATGTCCGCATAGTTTCTATATTAGTATAACAAAACAGATTTATACAAACTAAACTGGGGGAGCAAAATGAACAATAAGGCACGTTATTACTAAATAGTATAGTAAAGTAAATGCAATAGTTTCACCGTTATACCCTTGCATGGTCTTTTCCTTCAGACTACCTCCAGAATTGATATATGAGTGGAGCTATTGTTCACATTCGAAGTATCAAATGTAAGATATTAAGTTGCTGATTTACATCAGCTTCGCCCAGGCTGTCGCAATAGATTTAACGAAGAAGTTTGGCAACGTAAAAAAAAATACTTTATTGTTGTTTTACTGCTTGTTCTGTTAATTTCAGCTAAGTGGATGAGCAATACACCTAATTTAGCAACATGTTCTGACTTTTGGCTCATACAAGCTGCTATGAAATGAGTATATTTGGGAAGTTGGCACTATGTATATCTTTCATTCCAATGTTTTGCAAAGGTAGGTGACGTCGAAAGTGTTTAATGTAGGTATTTCATGTTAAACGTTAGGCAAATGTTAATTAAGCACGTGTTAATTAAGACCATGAGTTCAGTAATAGTTATCTTAGAGGAGCATTGGATCATTTTATGTCTCTGCCAACTAATGACAGAATGTAGCTCCAAACTTGGCGTAGTATTGTTCTACAAAGTGCAGAATATACAAGAAATTAAAAAAAAAATTCTTCAAGTGATGAGGACAGTTGTTTCAAGGACACATCACTATTTACGGCAGGAGGGGGCACAAAGGAAATAAAAATGTGACCACCATATTTCCAAATGACATCGCTTTAAGACCCTGAAAAAGTCTTGAGGTGCTCAAGCCAAATAATAATCTAAACCTTCCCCCCCCCCTCGAAAAATTAAGCTTTTTATGCCTATTGATACTGCTTGTTGATTATTACATGCAAGCAAGATAAAAAGAAGCCAGCAACAAACACAAAGACTAAACTATTTTTTTTATAGACAATGGGGTGTTCGATAGCTACCGTTCACAGAACTTAAGTGTGATACTGCTAAACACATAAAAAATTGTGTTTAATTTTTGATGATGCATTCATGGTTTTTATCACAATGCCTGAAAATAAAAATAAATTGTTGCAAAACGTTGCATTTTTTATTTGAATTGTTGTTTTATACCATTTGCGCTTTTTAAATCACAAAGAATGACACATGATAATAAAAGGGACACTCTTCTGAGTTCGGTTCACGAACGAGCATCTTAGGTCGTGCAAAATAGTCTAATTTTTACACCAGACTGTTTTGTATCATTACTAATAAGTAACAGAGTGTTTGTAGCTGTGGAATACAAATAGTTCTTATAAACACCCGTTAACTACCCACCAGTCTTCCGAACACATAAAATCGACCAACTCTCCTGAGAACTCTGTAATTCTTCCACTTATGGAGTCCCTTTTATCTTCTCCACCTCTTCAGAAGTCTCTGCGACTCCCTCCGCCTCTTCTGGACACATGTCAACTCCTACATTTTCTGGACCCCATTTAACTCCTTCCTTTTGAGGAAGCCTCAGCCTTGTTCCCTCGGACGCTTTTCCAACTCTGCGTCTGAGGTTACACGCTTTTTGGCAAGCCTCGTGGGATGGACAGGACGGCAATAAATTACGAGCTATTAAAGGCACTGTTGAGGAATGGCACTCGGCGTGTCGCCGCAGTCGCTGTGAGGAGGTGGTGTTGGCGCGTTTGTGCATTGGTCACACTCGACGTACTCACTGTTTCCTTTTGCGGGGGGGTTGACCCTCCTGAATGTTATTGGTGTCGGCGGCCACTTACGGTCCGGCACTTCCTTGTTGATTGTTGCCATCTTGATGGTTTTCGTCGCCGTTTCCATCTTCCGCATGACATTGTGCGTCAATTGGGCGATAAGTCTGTCCTCCTGTCCGGTGTTTTTCAATTTTTGCAGGAGGTACAGATGTATGACAACATTTAGATTAGGGGTTTGAATAATATCTCTGTAATGTGTGGTGCAGTGGCAACCCGGACCACTGCACTGTGACTGAGGTTGGCGCTAATGACCAAGCTGTCGACGCGCCATTAAGCCTTATCTCCCCCCCCCCTTCCTTTTGAGGGGGGTTGACCCTCCTGAATGTCATTGGTGTCGACGGCCATTTACGGTCCGGGACTTCCTTGTTGATTGTCGCCATCTTGATGACGTTTGTCATCGTTTCCATCTTCCGCAAGACGTGGCACGTCAATTGGGCGATAAGTCTGTCCTCCTGTCCAGTGTTTTTCAATTTTTGTAGATGGTTACGGTACAGATCTATGATATGATCTAGATTAAAGGTTTGTTTTTAATGTCTCTGTAATGTGTGGAGCAGTGGCAACCCGTACTACTGCATTGCGTCTGAGGTTGGCGGTAGTGACTTAGCTGTCGATGCGCCATTAAGCCTGAACCCCCCTTTAACTCCTTCCAGTGCTGCATTTCTTCGAGGCCCACATTAGAGGCACCTACTCTGGCATTAGATAATACCATTACTACCACTTCTAGACTCATGATGCCCAGACTTTCCTGAACTTTGTCGGCAACTACATCAATCTGAAATACTGCCACCGAGCAGTTCCCTAATGTAAGGTTTTTTGTTTTTTTAAATTCCTACAAACGAATTAGTTTTAGTGAATTAACCTGCATATTGGTTCGATTGAGTCTTCATTTGTCCTTCTTTAATCCTTAATGAAATAGGTTATTTTATTTTTATAATTTTTAACAATAGAAATATTGCATATGGCTTCAATTACCCTACTGATATGAGGTAAAGTGTGATAAATACGAACCTCAAAATATGTATTTAACCTTGTGTATTAAAAGCTTCAGATGGTGAAACACCGTCTTCTATCATACTAAAAGATCTGGAAAATTCAGAATATGACGGCCAGCCTGATGATTATGAATCAACAGATAAAAAAGAAATAAGGCGAAAGAAGTTTGAAAGAGAAGCACTTGCCGGCCTAGAAACAAAGAGCTTACCAACTAAAGGCAAGTAATAGATTTAATATATTTCATCCAAATTTAGTTTAAGAGTACAGTTCGGTTTTCGATATTGATGAAAAACTCCACCTAATCGCTTCGAATGATTCGTAAAAGCAGAAAAATATTATTTGTGTGAATACCGTAGGATCTGTATTGCTCACTGATTGAAAGCATAATTTGTATTTTAGGAGGTCAAGATTTCTGCTCGATGATGGAGTAAATTATCACGATCAGTTCACTCTGTTGAACGACAGAAAATATTAAAAAAAACACCGACAATTACCAAGTTTATTCAGTAGTTCGTTGCTGTTAGTATCAATTAACATTTTGAAACATTCAGAGCTCATAACAGTACCGTACAAAGTTCTGGTATGTATTCATTGTTGTCAGCATTCATAGTAGTCATCGTGACCAGCATAGTTATTTCTACAAATTGATCTGGTTGGTAACTGGAAACACAACCCTGGCAAAATCCCTATTACGCTGTGCTGACCAAGATAGTGCACGAGATTGTCATGCTCCTTCATCAGCTAAAGAATTTATTCTGGCCTGTTAGGGGCTGCTCAGCAATTATTAGAGGTGGGGGCTAAATGTTTGTGGTGGAGATCTTTCAGCAATTTTGTACGTCTGAAATCACTGTAAAATATTTTGGTCTTCCTAAGAAGGGGTGTGTTGACTGACCCCTTTAAAAAGGTCATTGCATTATAAAAACTTAAGAGTGAAGATCTCAAACTATAGTTTTGATATCAACAATTTCCCCAGTTGCTTAGATGAGCAAAACTTTTCATCAAATTCCATGCACAAATACCATTTTTTCACTTGTTTGAAAACCTGCTAAACATTAGAGGGATTTAGACGTTTCAGTAGACCAGTCGAATTCTTTTATCTGTAGCTACCCTGTGGTAGTAATGCTAAGACAATACCACTGAAACTATTAAAATTATTAAGGACTTACCAAAACATTGCTTTACTTTGACACTTAACCAGTTTTCAGCGTTTTTCTTACAATATTCCATATGCAAACTAAATTTTTTCAGTTTTTCTTAGTACAGAGAAATTGTTGGCATATGTGGTAAAAGCTACAGCTCTCACGCCCAAAATGAATTACTGCTGGTGCTATTGACTTTGAGAGTTTGGCCACAATTCGTCTTTAAGCTTCCATTTGCACATTAACACAAGAACTACAAGTCATCGACTGTTACATAAGTCTTTAGACTTAGGCATTCCCGCGTTTAATCAGTTTGCCAACGCTTTCTTTCATTTTGCTTCTCTTTCTGAATTTTCCACCCTTGAATCAGCAAAGCAATACTACCTTGTACAGCCAAACTGGTATGAATACTGTTGTTTGTAATTCGTTTGGGTATTTTTGAAAGTAGGCATCTTACAGGCGAACCCAAATACCTAGAGCCACCCTCTTCATCATGTTTGGCATCTGAAGGTAGTCTGAGGAGTAATCCTGTGTGTGAACTAATCGTTGCTGAATAGTTCTCACCCTATTTGATTGGAAAACTTTAGTGTTTCAAGCAATCAGGGACAACCCACTCATGGTGGGTAAAAATGTAAAATTTTTTTCATGTAAAAATGCTGCTACAGTTATCTGATACAGCATTTTAGAAACGATTCTTTACACTTTAATTATTGGGAAAACATTTGTGCATCATAATCATCATAAACACCCCTCATTTTTGGAGTTGTGCCATTGTTGTTTTGGCTCGGGGCACAACCCTGAAATCCTATACCAATTATTGTGTTTCTAGGGGTTTCAAAGTATTTAGTAGAGCATTTTGTACCACCCCTTCACGTTCTCTGACTTCCTTCAAAATAAAATAAAATATAATTAAAATTAATTAAAATTATTAAATTTTGTGTAATTTAGACCACAGAATAATAAAAAAAAACGAAGAAAAATTCTTTAACTAAATGCCTTTCGAGGTATTGGAAAATATATTTTTTCAACGGTCTTGTTTAGCCCATTAAAGTAGCTAATTCAATTTCCCAGATGCACCGCACTCTTAAAATTACTGTCCTCGTGATTTTATATGGGCTAAAACAAAGGAGATGAAAGTATTATCAACAATTTCCTGAAATTTTAGAATATTTCTATCCTGAAATAATTATTAATATCATTGAAGTATTATAGGATTTGATCAATTCCTATTGAGCAGATTTAGTTTAGAAATTATCAGTCTGTGCTTTTTAAATTTGTGAGTGGAAGAAAAAATGCCTCCAGAAGACCAAGAAATCCACAAAATAACACATCAGTTTAAGATATTTTAAGCTGTTTGTTATTACCCCCCCCCCTTCGGATACAATGATAGTTATTTTTAGAAAAGATTGTCACTAAACAACATCCTAGCAAATATTTCGTACCAAATGTTGAAATATAATTGTTTGAAATTAATGTTTTAACTTGAACAGTTATTGCAAGGCTTACATTCCATAAGATGTAAAAGTTATTACTATCTGAAACAAAACCCACAAGGGTGGAAGAACCCACTAAGTTTCAGCTAATCAAAGTGGAAATATCAGAACAAAATGGCTGCTACCAAGTTGCTTCATGAGTTTCCAAGCTCAACCTGTTGCAATGGTGGGATTAGCTCGGCAACAAATGTAGCACCTTGGTGGCAGCTATTTTTGTTCTAATGTCATTCACTACTTTGATAGGCTGAAACTTGATGGGTTATTTCACCCTTGTGGGTTATTTTTAAGGTATCAGTTATTTAGTATTTTTTTGGACGACATCTTATTTTTACCAGTGCCTAGTTTTCTATATCTGGCAAGATTTGGCTGAAAAATATTGAATAGGAGGTATTAAATTTGTAAGTTTCCTTGGAGAGAGGACTTTAATCCTATAATGCAAATCATTTAATGGAAAGTCTTTGTCGATTTCATTCAACCATCAACAATAAGCAGTGTGTCCAATTTATCGACAATGTTATGTACTGATTATTTGTGGTAGTCAGTTTGCCTTGTTACTTGTTAACTAATCTACTAATATAATGCTCATTCCGCCAAATGTAAGGAAGTGAAAGTGGAAATCAATTACTGTAAAAATACGTGCGACAATCCCTGCAAAGTTGACTACAATTGTTATGCACATCGCGAATCATTGCTACCTTGCAAACAATTTCTGGTCGCGTGATTGTGGCATTGTTGGCGGGGCTATAGGTTTCGACTTTTCGACTTTCGTTGTTGAGCTAAAAAAACGAATGCGTGTATCAACTAAAAGCAAACAACTTTAAACAAAACGACGATATGTTGCCAATTTCAGCTTGATACGATGGAAAGGCGCTTTTATTTCGTAGATGCAGACTTGGAGAGCGAAAAGGAATTGTTTTAAACTGAGCAACAACTATCTTCCCATGCGTGAGCAAATGAACTTGCAACAATTTGGTTGTGCGTGGTGCCGAAGTGAATTGTTCTTAAGTTGATGGAAACAATCACGGAGATTACCTTGCAGCAGGGGGCTTGCTTGCGTACTGAATGCTGACTTTCTCAATGATACGGTTTTTTAGCATTCTGTAAAACACAAGTATGCATCTTATCTGGGTCTGGGTGTACTAATGAAATATTGCAAACGTGATTGATTCCTAAGAACACTGGGAGCGGCTATGACCGGGAGACAATCACGGAGATTAACTTGCAGAAGTGGGCCTGGGAGGAGGAGGAGAGCAGTAGGGACCCGTGGGGTTGGGGGGGGGGGGGGAGAGCATAAAATGAGGGGAAGAGGAAGGACGAGCAAATTTGAAGGATCAGTGTACTAACGAATGAAATATTGCATACGCGATTTACCGTCCTAAGAAGACCAAACCGGGGGAGGCTACAACTGGGAGGCTCAATCCACTGTGCAGCATGCACGGGTCCTGCTAGTAAAGAATATTATTTTGTTCACTGGTGGCGTTTTCCCAACATACAGAAAAAATATCCTTACAACTGATTGCAATCTTTTTAGTTAATGCCTCCCCAAACGTCAAACCTTAAAAGGTACGTATTGAGTTAAAAGGGTGTTGAATACTAAATTCCATTTGTATCGGTCACATAAATTAGTTTATGTGAGAGCCGTAGCCAGTAATAGTCAGGATATAGTAGTTAGCTGAAATCATCCCTTTATGTACTTTTATCGCATTGAAATAGTTTATGCACTTAATTCAAGTACAACTACTGCTTTTCAGGGCACAAGTTATGCCCATTTTCAGCAGTTTTCAAGCTGTTTCGCTCCATAGGTATTTATTTATCCTCACCATCACGAAATACGCTCAGCTCCTGTTTCTGTTAAAGTACCAAAGCTAGCAGGCAACATGCAACAATTTAGGAATTGAACAATTACTGTCTTACGTAATTGAACTTAGCGGACAGACCACTAATAATATGGTAACCTTGAAACAGGTTGTATTAGAAGCGCCTGAAAACGCAACAATACGCCGAAATAGTTTCTTGTTAATTCCGAGTAGAGCTGCTAGGTGAAATGTTGCGGTAAAAAAGGTAATAACTGTTTGTAACCCTGAATTTAACACTTCATTACCCTTGCTTAACCTGTTCAACCATGCGTTTAAGCCACTCTACGTTCTATGCATTCGGTTACTAAAAAAAAAGACGTCGTGTGATGGAAAATATTCACATACCATCAAAATCATTATTATAACATTCCAGTAACCACTGTCTTGGTCACAGTCGCATTTCATTAACAAACTTCTCATGAAACAAACAGCATGAATCCAAAAAAGCATCCATAAAAGGTGTAATTTTTAATTTTTTTTTTTATGTTACTAACAGAATGTAAATGCACGGATGATTGCCCTGTGGATTTTTGCTCATCTGATTTAGTTGTTTGTGACACAGCATATGGAAATGGAACGTGCAGCTGCATGGGTAACTATGAACGAAAATTCTGCTGTATCTGTTTGTTCTTTATTTATACTAAATTAGAAAGTCAGACATTTTCGCATACGTTCGTTAGTTTCCCCTAGAATCGATATACACCAACGAACCTAGGTATTTTGGGTCTTGTCATAATCCTTCTACTGTATTATAAACCTTAATGACAACAACTAAGCCCTTTACAATCCATAGGCTAGCCGTATTAATTGTTGCATCTGTTGTTTTAGGTATTCTTTGCCCTCACCTGGAGATCTAACCCTTGAATTGATTTAAAATTTGTATCGCTTAAAATGCAGATAAATAAACAACGCACTAGGCCTTTACAAGTTCGTCTATGCAATAACAATATTAATGTTGTTGTTATTGTTGTTGTTGCTGTTGTTGTTGTTGTTCTTGTTCTTGTTATTATTTTTGTTCTTGTTCTTGTTGAGATATAGCCAATGAACCGATTAAAAATTTACGTATCTTAAATGTAAATGTTAAGATGGCCAGGACTTCTTGTAAGGTTTTTAAATGAGAATGCGATTTTGTTGTTGTTGTTCATATTGGGACTACTTTCCCTCTTCTGGAGGTAGAATTGGCGAGCTGGTTTTAAATATTTGTTACCTGAATTGAAGGTATTAACAAGGTTCAAGATCTTGTAAAATTAATTTTAATGGAGTATATTTAGTCCTTGTTGCGATTATAGCTGCCATTTAGATATCGAATCAATGAACAGATTTTAAGTTTGAAGGCTTGAACTAAAGAATTTAAGAAGGCCCAGAATTATGTAATGTTATTTTAATGTACAAGTTATGGAGTAAAAAAGCACAAAAACAGATTATTAAAGAAAAAACAAGCAGTGCTACAAATTAAAAAGACGAACAACGTTTCGAAAATGAGCAATTTTCTTCATCAGGTTTATGAAATAAGTTCTAAAACATGGCAAGGCCACTAAATCATCACATGTTTAAAAGCATAAAACAATAATTTTAAAAGAATAAAAAACCAAAAACCAACAGTTTTCCTCTCAAAAGAGGCAGAAAGTGGTGGTCGAAATACATGAACCGACCTGCTCTTTGGAATCCCAAGTTGCAAGTCAAGGTGTATGCAAATCAGGTCACTTGGTTTCATAGGTATGGTTCATCCGTAACAGCTATGGGGGTTGTGTAGTATGACTCGAAAATGTATCAAGTTTAAGAGATTTTATTACAGGGATTATAATATCCTTTAAGATATTTCTTATTACAAGGATTAAGATGTTTAGCATCTTAGGTACTAAGATATTTAATACCTTAATTTCTTAAAGAATATTTCCCTGTAATAAAAAATCTTAAAATTGATACATATTCGAGGCATACTATGCAACCCCCGCAGCTGTTACGAATGGACCATACCTATGAAACCATGTGACCCAATTTGCATCCACCTTGACTTGCAGCTGGAGTTCCAAGGAGCAGGTCGGGTCGTGCATTTCGATTACCGTTTACTGCCTCTTTTAATAGGGGAAATGGTGGTTTTCGGCTTTTTATTATTTTAAAATTATTGTTTAATGCTCTTAAGCATGTGATGGCTAAATGACTTTGGCATGTTCTACAATATTTATTCGTAAACCTGACGACGAAAATTGATTATTTTCAAAGCGTTGTTTGTCTTTTAATTTTGTAGCACTGCTTGTTTTTTCTTTAAATATCTAATTGTGTTGTTGTTGCTGTTTGTTATTTTTTGCAGTCCCCTGGAGATAACGTGAATAAACAAATTTTATCTTTTAATGGCTTAAACTTGGAATTAACATGGCTCACTGTTCTTGTGAAAGTTATTTTAATTTAACTGAAATATTGTTGTTATGTTAAACTTTTAAGGGGTACTTGATATTTTCAATAATGTTAAGTTTAATTCCCATACTTGTTTATTCCGCAAACGTGAATATCTTTTTGCCAACAAACTGGCTTATCCACTAACTTTCACTGTGAAATTATGTCATTAACTAAGTGGCCGTTATAACATTTGTTGAAACAGATCACGGTTAATGATAAAAGGAATTTTAAGTTGCTCCTTAAGTTACGGACTTACGCTGCACATATGGTAAAAAAAAAATGACCTTTACACTTCACGGATCTTATCTTATTTTTTTGGCAGTTAATGAACCACTTATGTATTTATTTTTTAGGTGTGAACATTCTTACAAAACAAGGAGAATGAAGAAAATACTTTTTCAAAATACTAATTTTTTTCCCATTTTCGAATTACTGGCAGAGTGTAATGACAAGTGGGATTGTGAAGAACCCACTTGTCCAAACGAAGAAACAGAAGCACTCTTTTGCAACAAAAGACATCACTGCGAATGTACTGGTAACAAAAAAGCTGATATATTTTTATCATAACTCTATTTTTTAATCATTAATAGAGATAGAAATCACTATAGGACCTCCCATTATATATCTTCCATTATATATCTTCCATTTTTCGTTGTGCACTTCATGCATATCCTAAAGAAATATTATAAAGAATTTTAGTACATGCAAAACAAATAGAATGAAAAAAAAAACCTTTGTAAAGTAATTGTAATCGTTTTGCTTCTTTATCACTAGATAAGTGTGAAACCAAGGATGATTGCCCTGAAAACTATTGTGAAAAGGGAGAAGAAAATAATTGTGTATATGGAGTGTGCCAATGTTTAGGTAACCGAATAGCACACATAAATTAAGAATGAACGTAATCTCAATAGAAGAAAACGTAAACCAAATCTGCACTTAGGGCATAACCATGTTCTACATTAGTTAACCTTGATTAAAAGGAGCTTAATTAGGGTCTAAAACAGAAGAAAATATGGCATGAAACTGGTAATATGTTTATAATCATAAACATTACTATTTTTACAACTATAACACAAGCAGGTATTACGTGACTTGAAAATTTTGTCTAAGAGTTTACTGCGACAGCAATACGTTCGTATCAGTCTTTTCTGTCCATCTATGACAGCACCCCAAATTAGTTTTGTGTGTGATTACTACCACCAGTGCCTCCATAGCTGAAAGTGTCATTGAGAATGCTCTAAATACATTCTTGCTATGTATGGCCATTTTAAAGTAAAAGAGCAACACCAATCTTTACCTGTTAATCTTCACGAAGGTTATTTTCAATGTAAACATAGTCTGTTATACCATTCTTAATCCTATTTAATATGCTACTGTTTAATTTAAGACGTAGTTTTCATTTAGTAAAGTGCAAAATAAAAAAATTATAAATATGTCCATGAAAAGAAAATGGAGAATGAACGAAATTTTGGTTTGTAAATTATCATCTCTTTTGTTTTCTACAATGAAATGATGTGTTTTTCTCCTATAATTTAAATCCAAACTTTGATTTGATCAATGTTTGAGTTAGTTGTTATTATTTTTTTTCGGATGATCCATGGTGATTAGTCTGAACAGTACGATGGTCGGGCTTATTACTGCCAGTGGAGTATGGGGAGAAGACTAGAGTATGGAGAAGGGAAATAGTTTAGGGTTAATGTATCATTACAGATCGTTAGGTCCAATCGTATCATATCCAATCGTATCATATTCAGGAAGAGACCTTTTGTGGTTAATTCAATTTAGAACATAAAAGACAAGTTCAGTATGAACGAAACAAATAGTCAGTTTGACAACTTGAACGTTGATAGTGGCTAAATAAAGATTGTTGTTCAAGGCCGTTTATTGTTTCATCAACCGGAAAGAGAAATTGAATGAAATATTTTTAAATTCAGCACGCGTAATTCAGAATTTGCGTAATTTGTGTTTTTGGCCCATTAAACTCACTCTTGCTATTTGTTGGGGCAGATAATTTCCCTCGTGCGTCGCACTCGTAAAATTAATGTCTAAAAAGCATACGTGGGTTTATAGGGGCAAATCACTCGGGTTGAAAAAATATGGGTAGTTTCCCAAGCTCATGGGATATTACATAACATTTGATTTTGACAAGACAAACCTGCAATAGTTTAGAAACTCAATCGTAGACCAAGTTTATATGATGTAACAAATTCGCAAGACAAACCTGCAAAATTTCACAAACTCAGTGGTAAGCTAGGTTTAGTGGTGGTAAAAGTGTGCATGCCACTTGCACACTTTCTGCTCCGTAGTACTGGATGAATATAGTGCTACAGATCATAACATCCGTGAAGAGTTGAGAAAAGTGACGTACTTGATGATGATCAAGAAGAATAGTTATTTTTAGTGCTGATGTAGCTCAGGTAAGAACTTAGCTGAAAAAACTGGCCTTACCTGTTCTGTGTTTGGTGATACTGACCAAATTTAGCTTTATATTTAAGGAGCTGCAGA
>JAHWFP010220034.1:0-13061 GCA_023313725.1 Lithobius niger | reverse complement strand
TATTTTAGGCTAGTAAAAACTAATTTTACCTGTTAAAATTTTCGTTTCTTACTACCTGCAAATACTTACCTTCAGTAATTACGCTGAATTCGTCATTCAGGCGGTGGGACATGTTCCACTGAACCCAGGAGAAGTATAATCTTTTTTTTTTTTTTTTTTATATAATCTGAACTGATAGAGGAAGAAGTTTACCAACCTATAAAGAGGGGAGTCTCCTTCATCCTAGGTCATCTCACGTTTCTTCCACTGGTACCCTCTCTCCATATTTTCGTCAGAATGTTTCCACTTCATTCCACTGGTACCATATCTCCAGAATGTCTTTCCAGACCCCACAGTCAGTATACTACTTTGGGACGAAACACACCACCTGTCACCAGAGTATGGCACGGGAGGTTTTAGAATTTTGTCCTGCTACAACGTGGCTTTCAATGATGGCTTTACCCTTCAGGCCACTAGTGTCCCGCAAGTAGTGTTTTATAAAAGTGGTTTTGTGCCGCCACGAACACGCGGATACAACCTCATCTAGTGGTGTTCCGCAGCCAAACGCCCATGACGCTGCTAGTGCTCGTACCTCATGGGCTCGAACTTCAGGAGGTAAGTCTACATGATTTGGGGCGTTCTCGTATGCCCTTTTGATCACGGTACAGATCCACTTTCCCATCTTAAATGGTGTAAGTCCCGTCTGCAGTACCTCGTCCTTGTTCTTGTCCACATCGAGAAACAAGGGTGTTGGTCGGGCCGTTCTGATGTTGTCTGCGAAGCCGGGTAGTTTCAAATCAGTCTTGTCTAAGTAGAAACGTAGGGCTCTTACCGGGCACTGTCATCTCTCTTCTGATTTTGTTTGCAATCGCTTCCCTAAGGCTTTGATGTGAACAGGTTTCGGCTTTGCACCTGGTTTGCAATTTTTTGCTCGGAAGTGGGCAGGAAACGTCAAGTAAACTTCGACCAATCCTTAGCAAACCTTATATGGCCGTCATCTCTTGAGAAGGCGGCCAACTCACTCTGCCTAGCTGCAGATGCTAGGGCCACCAGAAAAACAGTCTTCTGTGTCAAACACAGTATGGATGACGACTCTGCCGGTTCGTATGGTGGCCCCATGAGGCTTTGTAATACGAAAGGTAGATTCCATTTTGGGAATAGCTTTGTCCTCTTAGGTCTCGCTAAATCAAATGCCGACATTTGCTTAGTTAGAATCGCGTTGGATACTGCTGCCCCATCTTCAACACACGTGAGCACCGAATTAATTGATGCCCGGTACCCTTTGATGGCACTTGGCGACAGTCCACTTGCAAAGAGACCTTCGAAGAATGCCGTTAATCTGGTGAGCGGGGGGTTGCAGGGGTCACAGCCATCACTACAGCACCACTCAAACCGCTTCTTCCACTTCGCATTGTAATTTTTCTGTGAGGATTCCCGAAGGCACTTGGTAAGTCTCAGTCCTACTCCCTCTTCGTGGCCGTCCTTTTTCAGATTTTCCATCAAAGTCGCCACCCGTGAAGGTTCAGAATGGCAGAGTTTTGGTGCACGGTTCTTCCCTGGTGTTGAGTCAGAGACGTTTTCGTTACGTTTTCGTTTTCGAAGAGGGACCGGTTCTCCCTTCCGTACTTCCATGACGTCTGTGAACCACGGCGCGGCCGGCCACCATGGTGCAACCAGAATGAACTGTCCTTGAGAAGTCCGTAGTTTGTTCACTGTTCTCTGAAGGAGTTTGAAGGGGGGGAAGAGGTAAGCGTTCATTCCCTCCCAGGAAATGGAGAGGGCATCCGTTGCCCAGGCTTTCTCGTCGGGGAACGGCGACACAAAGCACGGCAGTTGATTGTTGAATTGTGTGGCAAACAAGTCGATCGTCGGCGTTCCCCAAAGATGAAACAAAGCATTGCATATCGCTGGGTCCAGCATCCACTCCGTCGTTGGGACTCGGGCACCCCTGGACAGTTCGTCCGCCCACACATTGAGGTTCCCTGCGATGTGTCGGGGAACCAGAATGATCCCAAACTTGATGCAAGTCTCGAAGAGGTTCGAGGTCTCCTCCATGAGGGTTCTTGAGTGAGTCCCCCCCCCTCTTCGGACATAAGCAATCGCCGTGGAATTGTCGCTCATGATTCCTAACGTTGAGTTTCTGAGCCTCTCTCCCCACGCCATGATCGCTCTGTGTATGGCCCTCAATTCTAGCACATTTATGTGCATGTCTGCTTCCTCGGCGTCCCAGGTCCCCGAAGCAGTCTCGTCTGACAAGTGGGCTCCCCAGCCCGTGTGCGAGGCATCCGTGAACAGGAGGTTTGTCATTGCTGGTTCCTGTAGAGGCACTCCCCTCCCTAGGTTTTTTCTCTCTGTCCACCAGAGCAGGGATTCCACTGGGAGATTGTGGAGTGGCACGATATCTTCCCAACTCTCCCGTGGCCACCACTCCTCCTTCCGAAACCAGTGGAGCGGTTTTGCGCGCCACGTTCCTAGGGGTACGAGTCTTGCGTTAAGAGTCCACGACCCCGATTAGCGATGCCAGTTCTTTTGCGGTTGCCGTCTTCCGCTTGCAAAAGTCTATCACCGCCTTCCTCGTCTTCTCGATTCTTTCCCAAGATGGCTTCACCATCCAGAGGGACGAGCCGATCTCCGCTCCTAGGAAGACGAAATTCCTCGCCGGTACCAATCTTGACTTCGTCCTGTTGATTCCCAATCCTAGATGAGCAAACAGGGACAAGCATCTACCCAGCTGTAGTGACAGCTGCATCCAGACTTGTGTCTCAGAAGCCAGTCGTCTAGGTATGCGTGAGCCTTCATGCCGTGCAGATGGTGTGCTAGCACTGGCTTCAACATGCGAGTGAAAACGTACGGTGCTGTAGCAAGGCCGAATGGTATCGCCGTGAATTGGTAGGAAACGTGTCCCGCTACAGACGGAACAGGATCGGATCGGATCGGATCGGCCCGCAGATTGGTGTAATGGGATGTGCAAATATGCATCCTCCAGGTCGATTGAGACGGTGAATTCTTCGTGTTTGAGTGCTTCTCGAATGAAGTCTATCGACTCCATCTGGAAGTGGTCTTTGGCAAGGTGTAGGTTCAATTTTCGAAGGTTGAAAATAACCCTGGATCTACCTCCCTTTTTTGGGATCACTCTCGCCGGGCTCCAGACCCCGGGGGTGTGTGGCGCAACTTCCATGGCTCCTTTTTGTACGAGTAAGTTCACCTCCGCAATCAATTCTGGGGTTGACGAAGCGTTTACCAGCCAGCCTGGTGGGTAGCTTGTAGTTCCCGGCTTTGACAGGAAGGGTGGCGAGTAGCCAGGGCTCGAATTGTCTTAGAAAAATTGCATAGCAGAAATGCGAAGCAAAATACAAATTTGCGTAGCAGTCATGAAAAAATGATTAGCAACTTTTAAAGAATAATTTATTTAGTAAAAAAAAAATACAAAAAGTTTACTTTATTTGAAACAACAGCAATTTTTGCTTCACTTTTACTCTGCTACGCATGGATGCTTGGTCAAGACTATGGCATCCGATTTTATTTGGGAAACAAACAACTTATAATAAACATTAACAATAGAATAAAATCCGATGCACGTTAAGACTATTCTGACCCGTTACTGAAACGAAAGCGCCACCAACAAAATACCGAAGGTGATGGTTGGACCAATGATTTCCCAGAATGCATATGCGACGCTTGGCCTGCCTATAAATTAAGAGGAATTAGCATCTCCTTGTCAGCCAACACGATCATGACTAAGCTGTTATGTTGTCTCGTTTAATACAGTTGCGTCGCTAAACTGCGATACATTATTTAATTTTGCATTGCTAAAGTTTAAATTTGTGGTGCAAATTGCGATGCGATACCGCTCATTTCGAGCCCTGCGAGTAGCCCTCTTCTAAAATCTCCAGTATGAACGGATCTGTCGTTAACAGCTTCCATGTTTCCACATGGCGGGACAGCCTTCCCCACACCTGCCGGTGAATAGGGGAGGGGGGGGGGGGTCCCCGACCACTTCCAGTCAGTTCCTGCGAGTTGGCCGTCGTGCCCTTCCCCTGAAGGCACTTCTTCCACGCTGTCCTCCTCCCATTCCTTGTCCGCGTGGTAGTGAGGAGGGGTTGTCGGGAAAGGGGGAACGTTCCAGTGCTTTCTCCGTGCTCTTCTTCATTTCTTGACCTCTGTATGGGTTATTCCATGGGCCGGATCGTAGTGCAAGCCTGTACATGTTCTTCCCTCGGTTTGATCCTCGTTGCGTCGGCGTGGTAGATGGTGGGGCTCGGATCTTTTCCTTAAGCTCTGGCGCCAGCTCCAATAACTGTCCATTAAATAGCTCGAAAGATCCATGAATGAGGAGAAGCCGTAGTCTTCCAATAGTGTCGGTCGGTAGTCCCGACGCAGAATCCAGCATTGCGTCCTTCCTCCGGAAGGTGTTATTCATAGCAAGTCTGCACTGCCAGTTGATGCTGTCTTTATGGAAAGACGACGCACGTTTTAATAAATGCATGCATTCTCTGATGGTGGTATTCTCCCTCAATTCAGGGTTTGCTAATGCCATGGCTTTCAGTGCTGCCGTTGATGCTGAGTACACAAGTTCAGCCTGCAAGCTCGCCCTCATGCTCGCTCTTAGCATCACGTCGTCTTCCTCAAACTGACTTGTTGGAATCTTAATGAACGAATCTTAGTGTTGCTCGCTAGTCGGCAACACCGTTGTAACTCGCGTCGAATTGTCGGTCATCAAACTCAAACTGGGGCTTTCGATCGCTATTCCCAATACATCGAGGTCCTCAGCCATGGTTAAATTAAACGTCGGGGCACTTAAAATTTGCGTATCCGGGTGCGGGGGTAAGAAATCTTTCATCTTGTGGAACAAATCCGCCATACAACGCCCCAATTTTGCGTCCATGCCCGATAAAATCTTGTCTTCGAGAACGGCCCCCTTTTCATCAAATACCGCGGCCGCTGCCGCCTTTTCAATAATTTTATTTTCATCGAGAACTGGCAGTTGTACAACACCTAGGGAGACCATGTCCGGTTTCGAAGTCCCTGACATCGATGGAATCGGGTTTTCGTGCAGCGCCGCGCTCATGCTAGTCCCAACCTCTTTGTCCGCCGCCATATTGGATTCGCTCTGCTCGTGGAAAACAACAGGCATATTTGGGTCACGGCTCATGTCGATCAGTCTCTCGTCGATGGTTCCCGTTTTCGGGGATTCTTTTGCCCTCCCGACCGCCGCCTGATCCGATTTCTTCCATGTATGCAAAATAGTGTTAATGGACGACGCATGGTGAAGGTCACACAACTCACATAACTTCGTGACAAAGTCACAAGGCCGACATCGCCTACACAGTGGGTAGAAATCCTTGGGTAGCTTCACGTGTTTGCAGGCGTCAAATCTGGACTCTTTCAAGATAGCTTTTAGGTGTGCTTCCGATTCCTTTAACGTCATGATTAACGAAAAAACGTCCGAAAAACCGAGTAACAACTCAAAAATAGCTAGCGAAAAACGTGCACGACCATCCAAGATGGCGTGCTCAAGAAGTGATGGAGAGTGAAGGGAGGGGGTGCTGAAGTCGGAGAGATGAGCAGCTCCCCTAGCGGGAGAAGGAGAAAGTTTTTGAGGATCCTAAAAAATGGTATTTTTAGTCTGAAAATGAGCAGCGATAGCGTAAAATAGTGATTTTAGCGTAATTACTGAAGGTAAGTACCGTAAATCGTGTATTAAAAGCCCAGTTTTAGCTAAAGCCAACCCACCCCCTAAAATGCTGTAAAGTCAAAATCATGAAATAGTGGAGTTAAAGCCCACCATTCAAATTGTCGTTTTTCTACGAAAAATTACCTAAAAGTTATATGATATGAATAAAGATAGTAGTTTACTGGCCCCTTCTCCCTCCCTGTAGTAATAGTGGACTTTTCCTTTAGCTCCTAGCACCTGCACAAGGCATCTATCACCTAAGCCTCCTCCCTTCTTCACAGCAATTAAAAGGATGTAAAAATTGGTCTTTCAGAGATCGTTCAAAAGCTTCGAATTTTCTGTAATAGGTGTCCAGAAAGGTTAGAAATTTGATAATGCTTGATTTAAAGCCCACCCCCCTATTTTTACCTAATTAACTGCATAAGCCCATGGGCGTTTAATCCACGATTTACGGTATTTGCAGGTAGTAAGAAACTTCTATTCTATTCTATTCTTGTTTGTTTCGTTCAAAGAAATGCTGTTGTGCATTCCTTCGTTTGACGCAAGCAAGTGCTAGATAGTACTAGATAGCGGTAGATGTTGCCAGATTCTGCAGACTTTCAATTGGTGATAGTGTCACTTTAAATCTACAGAATTACCTAGAAAGATGGCCGGTAACACGAATGCCTATATAGTTTATACAATCGCCAAAAGGGAATGCCAAATCAAATCCCAAGACTGACGAGGATATATAAGGGACTTAAGAAAAAAATAAGTATAAAACATTTTTGTTGATGGACGAAAGCAAGTGAGAAAACTCACTTTTCTTCCCTGCCTCAAGTAAGGAACATTAGAGTTATTGGGTTCTGCATCTAAGTATTTATTTTCTTCTCCTGGCCTAGGTAGTGTTCCATTTTATTTTGAGCTAGCATTTAAGTCAAAGGCCGGTTGCCACCAAATTAGCATTGCAGCATATAGGCCTATTGAGTTCTCTCTCGCAGGAAGCAAAGGAATGCAGAAGCAAAACTTTTAAACGTAATAAACAAGCCAAGTGACTCCTTAATTATTGAGTAAAAATTTGGTACGCCCCCTCGTGCACCTGGAAACAAGCTATAAAGCTTAACGATAGAAAGCTAGATGACCCCAGGGCAATTTCTTTATATTTTTCAGTGGCCCCATCTAGTGATACTAATATCGTTAAGCTTTTTAGCTTGTTTCCAGGTGCGCGATGGTGTACCAAATATTTACCCAGTAATTAAGGAGTCACGTGGCTTGTTTGTAGCGTTTAAAAGTTTTGCTCAGGTGTGCAGAATACGCCAGAACGCTAGAACGAGGTTTGCGGGAAATTTCAGAGAACTGTGGAAATTCACTGAAAAATGGCTTCCTTACATAGTGAAAGGCTGTGGAAATTTGAAACATCTGCAGGAAAATTTTGTGGGAAATTTTGTCCAGTAAGAATGTTATCTACCCCAAAACATAACTTGTTAGGGATTCCTGCTAAGCGTTCGGCTGTGCGCCAACTCTTTCGCCAAGCTAATCCCACCGAGTAGGCTAATAGTTCGAAGGTTAAGTGAAATATACGAGAATTGCTTACTGCGCAATTTTCAATTATTTCATTTAACGTTTGAAGTCTTAGTCGGTGGGATTAGCTTGGCGTTTGATATCACGACTTCACACGTCCGAAAGCTTGGCGGGAATCCCTAACAAGTTTTGTTTTGAGGTAGATAGCAGATCTTTTTGGTCCAAATTGATGAAATCCATTTTTAAAAGCAATCTTGAGATGTAAACACCAGTTTTCTGGTTAATTTTTTTTTTTTTTGGCTTTCGTTACATTTCGAGAACAGCGGTCACCTTTTTTCAAATGATCAGTATTTCTTATTAGTACTGTAGAATCTCCTTGCAAACGCACAGATTTATTTATTGTTCAGTTTACTGGGATTTGCGTTTTTTTTTATGTTTTGTATCTTTATCAATTACGGTTTGCTGGAAAAATACATTTGATCTTCATCTACGTCTGCAGCTGGCGTTTGTTGATTGACATTGTTGCATAATAACAATGTTTAAAACAATCATTCTAGTCGTTTAGAGCTTCCTAACACCACGTGATTAATTAGAAAGGTCCATATGGAAAGGGCACATCTACAGAGCAATATCTTTAAAATAGCATAAACCAGCTTTTTCACCACATGGATACCCCACGTGATACAAAAAAAGGGTTGCCAGTAGTAAGTAATTAGGCAAATTTCAACGTTATTCACGTAGTTTTTTCTACAAGAAAACGGTAAGCTGTGTCACTAACAGTGACTTTTATGTTGTCAGGCCACCAAAGTCTCCCGATCAAATAAGTTTCAGCCTTTTCTGTCGCATAGTTATTTATCCTCAGATGGCTGAAAACTGCCATCTGTAAAGACTGAACATGTCTAGTGGTCGCCATGCTCATATATACATATTATCTGGATGTTATTTTTTCATCTTGGCGTGCGAAACAGTAGCGTGTGTCTTGATGCACCCCTAGTTTTGCTTTGTGCATTCCTTTGCTTCCTGCGAGAGAGAACTCGATAGGCCTAGATGCTGCAATGCTAATTTGGTGGCAACCGGCCTTTAACGTAGGCTACTCATGCTAATTTTTTTTTTGTATATGTTATTCTGAATTTGGTTTCTATATTTTAGGGAATTGATGGACAGAAGAAGATATCTGCTTTTTTTCAGGTAAATAACCTCTTCAAAAGGTGTGAATTGTGTACAAAGAAAATGCATGCATATTTTGTAGCCTAGCTGTGTTGCACTCCATTTAAATAAAATAAAAATGTGTAGCCTACTATGAAAGTTGGTAAAGGTAATGAAAATGTGTATACAATTTATGCGAAAGTTATTTAGCAATATCAGGGTTGGAAAAATCATGATTTTTTGCAAAAAATCGATTTATTTGATTTAAATCAATAGTTTTTTTTATTTAAATCGTATTTTTTCAAAACTTAAGCAAACTTTATTTAAAAGTTGTGGGTCACCGCATATAAAAAATAAAACTTGACAATTAAAACAAATTATTTTAGTAGTACTGTATATAGTAGGCTACAGTGCATGCAAAAAGCTTCAACAGTAATTATGTTGGCTGTGTATGCTAAGTAGGCTACGTATATTGCTTCGTACTCTAAGAACTTTAACAGTAATAGTATGAAAACTTAGTCTTAGTACTAGTGAGAAATTGTTTTGTACTCATATTTTCAACAGTAATTATAGAAACTTAATAGGCTGTTATTTTATATTCAAGATTTAAAAAAAGATTTAGAATAATTATGAAAACGTAGTAATTATTTACGAGAACGGCCCAGTAAATACCAGAGACAAGCTCGCGTTTGTGTTTGAACTTTCGCGTTTGTGTTTGAACTTGAAAGCAGATGATGTAAACGAAGGCTGTAGCCCGAGTTCAAAAACTACCCTAACCGTGCCTAAAAGGTAGAAAATTAGCAGATACGCGAGTGTTTCCAGTTTTGAAAAACTGCATTTTTAGAATTTTAAAATCATGTAACCTAGTACTACTAGGCTGTTGTTTCATACTCAAATTAGCTTCTACAGTAAGTAGCTAGCCTAGATAACAACTGCCTAAGCGTCATGCTCAATATAGCTTCAACAGTAATTCTGGTGAATTAGTAGGCTTTCGTACTGAAAATACGTTCACTTTTTCTCGAATAATTATATCTCGTCATTTGCTAACAGACAGTTTGGCTTAGGTCTTCTTTAACTTTTTTGATTCACAGATATAAACAAACATACTGATTTGGCTTTTATCCACACCTAAAAGATTTTAAAGTTTGGGTTGCCTTCATTCCCCCCCCCCCCCCCCTCATAACAGGTCTCCAAATTTGCAAACCAACGTTTAGCGTTATTAAGAAAGTTATTTACCTGTGGAGATGCTAATACTTTGGTTTGGGCTTTTAAAGTTTTTGTAAGACTCATTCTTGAATATGCTAGCTCAGTGTGGTCACCATACTTGGTAGGTGACATTGACCGTATTGAGTCTGTTCAACGTAGATTTACGAAGTCGTTGCGTGGCCAGCGTAAGAGCTCCTACTCTGAAAGGTTGGTATCTCTTAACCTAGATTCACTCGAGTTGCGTTGATTAAAAGCAGACCTATACTTGACGTTTTCATTGCTACATGGGTTGATTAATTTCGATTTTACTAAATTTTTTGAATTGCGAATTGATAGCCGTACACGTGGACACCCGTATAAACTTGCAGTCGGTACCTTTCATACCGACTGTCGTAAACATTTCTTTGCAAATCGCATCGTGACCATATGGAATGATCTACCTAGTGAGTTGTTGATGCTACCATCTCTTAAATCCTTTAAAGTTGGACTCCAGCAACGTGATTTGAAAAAGTATTTGTCTCGCCCTTTTTAGCTGGTATTTTTTGCTTCTTTCTGCATTTCTGAGTGTGTGTGTTTTAAAATAGTACATTTTTAATTTTCATTAATTTTTGGTTTTTAATGAATTTTTTTTTTTACCATTTTATTGGGTGGGGTATTAGTAGCCATAACTGGCCCTTCCCCTCGCCTTTTGCTAGCAATAAAGTTTATTATTATTATATTAACAGGCTAACACGTTTTCTCAACCCACCATCTCCCCTCTGAGCGTTACGAAATTTGTGAACACTCCCTTTCATGTCTGAATTCCTGTAAATCATTGTTAAGTTTGTAAAATAACCAAAAATACCTCCATTCAGTTTTAACTACATGATGTGTGTCCGTTTATAGTTAAAGCTCAGATTAATGATTTCATTATGAAAGAACTATACATTGACCTTGAATGTGCTTGCTTGCTCCCATTATATCGGTTTTTAAAAATTATAATAAACTATTAATGCAAGAAAAATAAGAAATCGTAAGAGGATGTAAGGCTGCCTTAAAAAACCTTAAAATCACTGAAAAAAAAATCCCACAAAGCATTTTTCGTTTAGTAACCTTATTCGCCTTTCAAAAGCATTTGTAATTAAAATACAGCGAAGTGAGTGTCAGAGCGAGACTTCACACGTGTTGGACAGAATGGGAGTTTAGTAGAAAGCTAATCTAGAAATTAACTATTCTCGTGATGAAGAAAATGGTGGAAGGTATTAAGATGTGGAGTGGAGCCCTGCAGTCGAAGTTCATGCCCTTTGATATTACAGTAAAATGGAAAATATTTCTAGGGACCAACCGATACAGGTTTTTTCCGATTCAATAACTGTCTTGCCGATTCAATTGCTGTATTCAATTTTTTTAACCTAGTAAATTTAATATACAGTAATTGATAAGAATTAAAAAATACAGTATAATCTTGTTACTTCTTATACGTAACTCGCAATAAAATAAAATGCGCGCGTTCATAAAGCTAATCCTGTTAAATTAGAGCAATTGTCGAAACTGAAACTCAACGTGTCAAGTGCCGAAGGCTTATTTGACAGCGATGCTGACATCAGTATTGGACAAATAAACCGAGCTGATTATTGGATGAAAATATCGTGCTACCCCTAAAATTTTGTTAGGATCAATATTGAGAGAAGCTTTCAAATCTGAAAAGTCAAAATAGCCTAGCATCACCATTGAAGAACCTGATCTTAACGGGTGTGAACCAATTTTATAGTGATTTAATTTAATTCAATAGAACAATGTTTAGTTAGTCCACTTATTTTGGATCATCATATATTTATCATTTCTCTTATTTATTGGCTGGGTACATGGAACGAATTCGTCATGCGTTGTAATTGGTGTACACTAATTTACACGTTGATATACCGTTTGGTGTAGTGTGGATCATAACAGATGGCAATTTACCACAATGTAGTAATGTGTGTTTACTGCATTGATGTACTATCGTGAGAGAGCCCAGGTTAGTAGCAAGGCTACCTATAATGGTGATGCACGAAGCGCCACCTACATAAAGGTACTCATCAAACAAACTTACAACACAACACACGTTAACTAATTTAGTTCAGGTAACACAGAATTGGTTGCGAACACACCATGAAAACGAAATAAAAGCGTACATGTAATTTGGATTACGATTGCTTTTGATTTGCTACACATTGAAGAAGGCTTTGTGAAAATGTGTTACATGTGTGTTTTTGGTTTCACTGATTTTATGGATTTTTTTTAAGGCAGCCTGACATCCTGGTCTGTACGCTTTAGCATTTCTTGCATTAATTAATTAAGGAATAAGGCAATTATTGTCATTGTAGTTTTTAAAACTCAGGTAAAGAATTTATTTTCTGGTGCTATATATTAATTGACGTCATTTTTAGTAGCATTGTTACTGGATTGTTTTCTGAACATTGGTACCAAATAAAAACATAGTCTGTCACCCCTTATCATGTTTGTAGTAGCCTCATGCTTAGTTTTGGAGATTTCCTTATATGAAGACAGTTGTTTCTGAAACATAAAATTTATTGATTTGCAGAGGAGCTGCTCACGTCAGCCGCATCAGCCGTCCTTGTTCACGTCTGTTGGACGTCGAGATGTCTTGCCAGTTGGACTTCCTCTCCATGATTCGAACAGCTGCGGTAAAGTGGAACAGAATACAGACATCTTGTGTAGGTTGCCTAAATGTGAGGCCGAAACGAGCAGTAAAGATCAGTCACAAACTCCTGCATCGCCAACTCAGGAAAAGGAAGTTGAAGTGATGTGTGTTCTTCAAGCAAGTCCGGATGTTATCCATCCCACACCTGTATGTCACAAGTCGATGTCAAGAACATGTTTGTTGTCCAGTGGTCGCAAGTCTAATTTACGTACAAAATGCAAAGATGAAAACATATCCTCCTCTTCTTTAGGTTGTAGGACTAAGTTACAGAGCAGAAAACCTAAGACAGCACAACGACAAACTACAAACTCGTGTCGATTGATCGTCGATAAAGATGAGAAAGTCGTTGCTGCTGAAAATTCTTCTACGAAAGGAACGTCTAAATCAAGTAAATCTAATTTTGTTGCAGTTAGCTCTTCCATTCCTGTTAAACGCAGCGCTGAATGCGGTTTGTCTCCAGATGCAAAACGAACCACAAGGTCTTGCGATGTTGATATAGATTTAAAACTTTGTAAAGTTGAACTCGGTGATTGCATCCCTCCATCACAGATGCAAGAAAGCGGAAAATCAATGCCACATGATTCGTGCCGAACTAAGATTAAAAATGGCCATAAACATAAGAGGTTAAAAGGATTGTGTCGTGTAATTTCACCCTTGAAAGGTGAATGCAAAACTAAAGAAAGTTCTGCTAAAGGAAATGGACGATTGGAACCAGAACAAAGGCCCGTCCAACTGGAGGAAGAAAAAGTCGACATTTGTGCGCTGGAACCATCTTGTAATATTAGTGACACAATTAATAGTAAAGACTGTAATACATCCATAAACCTGGTCAATAGCCAGGATAAAGAATTATGGGATAATTTTGAAAACATG
>JAHWFP010220033.1:0-18487 GCA_023313725.1 Lithobius niger | reverse complement strand
CTGACGAGCCCAAACAAGGGCGAAACAGTCTGTCTAGAGATCTTTGTTGGTGAGAGTTAATTGATATTAAGCAGTTTTAATATCGTAAGCAGCAGCTAACGGAGATTTGGATTGTATAGTAAGCATATTCATTTTTGCAACACGGTGCGCCTCCGAGCAGACAGTTGCAGTGTTACAACGTAACGCGCCACGTAGCCTATATAGATCGGTGGTAGTATGGAAGTGACGAGACAGACGCTGTTGTTGAAGCCAACAACGACACGTAGAACTTTACTTTGCCGTGGTAACATGATTGTAGGCCTAATTTTCATTTTTTTGGCCTAATTTTTTTTAAGAGTTTTAATTCCGCAAATAGCAGATGTGCCTAATGGAGAATTTGGTTCGACGGTAGCCTAAGCCTATTCATTCATGCAACAATGCGACGAAACTATTTTAAACGACGCTAAAATTAATTGTTTTTATTGCGTGTTATCTTAGGATTTCAATTTGACGATCAAATGTTGTTATTCAATTTAGTTTTAGTCGAAGAAGTCGAAGTCGAAAAAGCTACAAGGAAGTAACGATGTTTTATTTTGCCATGTTATTTAACTAACTTCTCACACTGAATCTAACGTAAACCGTGGTTGTCGCTATTTGGTACCGTTGCGAAGTTGAAAAAGCGACGGACGGACGGACAAAGTCGTGCAATAGTCTTCTCAGCCGGTACAGCTGTACAGAAGACTAAAAAAGGTTAAATCTTACAGTTGATCGGTACTACACTTTTACCCGTTTAGTTCACTGAATTGTATGCCAAAGGAACCCTTGCAGTAGGCACAGTCAATAAAATGCCACATGAGGTTATGAATGCCAAGCTAAAAAAAGGGGAACATGTATGCTACTTCACAGGTAATTTGGATGCTGAAAGACGAAACGTGGCGTGAAGGGGGGGGGGGGGTAAGAAATTGTTACATATTTTCAGATGGAGGTTACCCCAAATGCTTCAATATCTGTCCCTCTCCTGAAAGCCCCTGTCCTCTGGCAGAGGTAACCCTTTTGATTCTGGTCACCCGGTGGGACAGTTGAAGGCCATTGCAGCAGGCGAGTTCACCCGGATTTTAAGACATTCTAGTTTGCAAGTGGTGGCACGTCCTGTCCTCCAAAAAGCGAAAGGCAGGTTCATCCTCCTAGGCTACCCCCCCAAAGTACCTCAACAGGTTGATGCAGCAGGTGTTGCAGAAAAGGGATAAGAACAGAGGAGATGATATGGACGGGGAGGCTGAGCATAGACCTAGGGTAGGCCTTACCTACCTTCAGGGAGTGACTGACAAGATCCAGAAGATAACTCGGGGATAACGGCTTTGTCTCCTATGTGAAAAAAGGAGAAGGCCTCAAAGAACTGCTCCTGCCAAAAGCATTGCGTAAAGAAGGTGGTAGAAAGAAGAAATACGAGGAGGATGAGGAAAGACTCCAAAAAAATAGTGAACACAAGAGAAGGAGTGTATCGTGTACCATGTGCTGACTGCGATGCCGTCTATATTGGTGAGACACGTAAGGGCGTAAGGGCACGAGTAAAACAACATATGAGTGATACCAGGAACCAGAAAGATACAAACGGCATCGCTGTACACCAGATGGACACCTCACACCGCATCCATTGAGAAGGAACTGAAACGTTGCTCATTTCAAACTCTAGCAGAGATTCACACCTGAGAGGCCTCGAATCTCTGGCTATTCAACACCACGTCCGAGAGAAGGCCGTGCTGATGAATATCCAGGGACCGTCTAACCCTTCAATCCAGTTCCTACTGGATGCAGATTTCAGAGGCCGTCTGAGAAAAAAGTGGAATCGCGGCCTTCAAAATAACGGAGGCAGTGCATGAGCGTCGCACACCTTCATTGTATATACCTTGTAAATATCGGAGGCCAAGTTAACGCCAATTTCGAATGCTAATGGACTAAATAGGCGGTAGTGTTTGGAGTTTTATTACGTGCCTGAAGATGATAGTCGGCTAGGTTTCTCCATCAACAGCAAATTGACTATCAAAAATTCTCCAAGAATTGTTATATCGTTTTTGCCAGTCTGGAATTTTGCGTATTTGGGTCCACTACCGCAGAAGCTCCCAGCAAGATGGCCGGCCTATCTAGATTCCGGCGCGTGAAGTTTAGAAAGATTTAAGATTTTGATTGCGGTTTCTGGTGTTATGTGGTTAGGTTAGGTTAGGTAAATTTGGAAAAAACTGACCTTATTTTCGAGAAACAGCGACCTTAATTTACCCTTTACACCAATGGAGATAGTACAACCAACGTATACAGATAGATGGTGGACGCGCTTGGAGCCGCTGTGGAAGTGGTTCCGAAATTATGCTTATCTCAAACTTAGTTATTCACCGATTCCGAGAAGACTTAAAAAAAATATTTTGCTGCAGCTAAGGTAATGCTAAAGCTATTCATTTTATCTGTACTTCATTACTGTGTATTTTGTGTGAAGTTTATTTTCGTCTGAGAATTAGAAGCAGTACACGAGCAATTAAAAACTGCTTGTGTACTGCTTCTAATTAAGCTGTATGAAAGTAATTAAGCTTATCTTAAATGTAATGATGTACTTATCGAACGACAATGATAAAACCCTATACCGCCATTAGAACCGGAGCTATGGCTAGCTGGCTGCTAAAGTATTGTACGTGTACGAACTCATCACGTGCTCAGAATTCAAACTGCTCCTACATCATTCTTAAATAAATACAGGTGCAAACCTATTTGCATTGCCTTTAGGACTTATATGTCAGACTGCCTGAGCGGGGAATCGAGCCCACAACCTTTGAAATCAAAGAGCAAGGTTCTACTGCCGAGCCATCCTGACACGGCCTATCATAATTTTATACATCATTCTTAAGACATGGATGTGATTAGGCTGGATCGTCAGCAATGGTTGTGGTTAAATAAGACCAGTAGAAATACGTTTCTTGTTGTTGGAAAATATACTACACTTGTTAATTATTGCATTCATTTTCCAATAGGTGTTTCCTTGAGATTTTAAGTTGATTGTAGCCGCTAGCTGCGTAACCCTACCGTGCATGCGCGGCATGGTGGTCCTCTATAAATACGAGCTCGCAAAAGAACATTCGTCATTCATTTTTCCTCCACTTGATGTGTCCACGTCGCTCTGTTTCACGACATTCGCTCCTTCGATTTTCTTCCCGTCTACCGCTCGACTCTTCCAGACGACGCCACCTCTTCGGGTTGCTTGCTCCCAACTCGTTCGTGATAAATTCAACATTCGTCCGGGCCGCCCTTTGCCGAGATGCAAGGGACATCAGACGTCACCACATTTGCATTCGTACGGTGAAGCATTTGTCGTTTACACCACTGTCACCAGAGGGCGCCACATTAGCATTCCTGCGGTGAAGCATTCGTCGTTTTGTACCACTGTCACCTGAGGGAACATCGGTCACAACTGCATTCGTGAGGCAAAGCATTCGTCGTTTGCACCGCTGTCACCTGAGGGCGCCACTGACTGCAACGGCCTGGAGGAGCATTCACATTCGTACACTCGTCCTCACTACCAATTTCCGCTGCTGCCAGCTTATTGCACCAAAAATGGATGACGTCACCACCACTTCTGCTCATCAAATTCGTGGCCAACCCACGTTTTGAGTGACATTTTCAAGAGGATGATGTTTTCAATTCTTGCAGCTCGTCTCGATCGTAGTTAAACCCACGCATCGAGTGAAGACTCAAGGCGGATGCTATGGAGCAATCGTCGCTTGCGCCGATCTCAGGAGGACGCCACCAACAACAATGGTTCAGGGAACATTCGTCATTCGCACCCTCACCACCTGTCTCTGCAGCTGCCAACTAATTGGATCCAAGTTGAATGCAGTTGACGAATTTCTGCAGTCCCACGTTTGGAGTGAAGCCATCAAGACGGATGAAGTATTCAACACAGCTCGTCTCAATCGTGGCTTGGTCAATCCCACGTTTCGAATGAAACTTTACAAGACATGTGACGTCTTCAGCCCAAGCACCTAATCTTAATCGTAACCCCGCACATGAGGTGACGCTTTTCCATTTTTGCCGCTCATCTCGATCGTGGCTAAACCGGACCCACGTTGTAGTGAAGTACTTCCAGACACAGGGCGTCTTTGACTTTGGCACCTCGTCTCGATCGTAACCTGGCACGGGACGAGACACTGTTCAGCCCCGCTTCTCGTCTCGATCGTGACGGCAATGGGACCTACGTTTCGAATAAACCTTTTCCAGACACGCAAAGTCTTCAACTCCCGCCCCTATCTCAATCGTAACTTGGCACGTGATGAGACATGGTTCAACTCCACAGCCAGTCTCGATCGTGGCTGTACCAGGATCCACGTTTCGAGTGAACTTCTTTTTGACAACGCACCGTCTTCAACATCCGCCCTTGTGTTAATCGTAACTTGGCACGTAATGAGAAACCTTTCAACTCTTGCCACTCGTCTTAATCGTAGCTAAACCGGACCCGCGTTTCGAGTGATGCTCTTCCAAACACAGGACGTTTTCGACTTGGCACCTTGTCTCGATCGTAACCTGGCACCTGACGAAACACGCAGCGGCCTCCACTTCGACACCTCGTCTCTATCGTAACCTGGCACGTGACGAGACACGGCATTTTAATTTCTAGATGCCACCAAAAATGGCACATGACGAGACACGACATTTTAATTTCTAGATGCCACCGAACATATCAATTACCTGTAATTTTAGCATTACAGTAGACCTGGTCTGATCTGGCGGTGGGTATCATCTGACGTCTACCCCAGGGTTGCCGGCTGGCTCTCCCGGAGTCTGACTCCCAGAACATGAAGAGGAAAATTTTGATATACAAGTCTTACAAGAGGCATAGATTGACCAAAATAGAGGGGGGGGGGGTCCATGGGATAGTGTTGTCTTCCAAGGTCCGGGAAAGCCTGGAGATGTGGAAGAACCTGTCGCCTCCTGAGGTTAATGCAGGTGGCGACGGATGTAAAGGAATAAGGGCTGCAATCTACCAGGTTGCGGTCATGACCTCTATCGGAGGCCTCGACATCAGTAGAAATCGAAGGATTGGTGCTGGAGAGACGTCTGGAAGCACCAGCAGGAACAGGCGAAAGTAATCTTGAAGAGGTCTGTTCCGAAAGCCCACATTGCTAAACATGCAGTGAGGCTTTCATCGGTGCAGTCCTGCATAAGTCACCGGCGATGGGGAAAGTGGCTGCGAGGAACCAATGGCCACGACCTTCTTAACGTTGACTTCTTTCACCATTATTGATGCGAAGTTCATGGGTGAGCTTACGCCGTAGAGCTGTGAGTGGAACCAGATGCATGTATAATGGGTGGAAGGCGGCAGATGCAAACCTGCGAAGGAGGTAGGGTCCAGGAGATGGCCACGCTGGTCGTGGCGAAAATGCGATCACAGTTGATGTTCAGTGGTTTGCTGGGACATCCAACGAGGGTCCAAACTTGGTGGTAGGTAAAAGGGGAAGAAGGACAGTAGCATGGTCTCAAGGACTGAGAAAGGGGTGGCCCGGGTTACTTAACACAAAAAGGTCTGTAGCAATCTTATCTTGTGGTGCGGTTGCTAGGGACGGGGTGAAAAAACCAAGGGAACACTTAACGTCAAGCGACAGTCTTTGGAAGACAATGATCGTAACTTGCAGGCGGAGCACTGCTTAATGTCGGTAAAAAATGGGATGAGATCATTGTCAATTCCCACCGCCACACTGTAAAAATGCTGTGTGCTTGTCAACTGGAGGCACTTAGTTGCTGTTGCCCATTCTGATGCATTGCCGAAGGACGTTGAAGGTGTTGTTGGTGCGACGGTGTTGCTAGTCAATGAGAACGGAGCTTGGATGGCCGAATGGTACCGGGTCCAGTGGAGTCATTGGGGTGGCAGGACCTTCCCTGGGAGCGCAATGAGAATCATGAGGCGTTTGCTGAAGCTTGTTGCTGAAGCCTTAGACGAAAAAAAATAGGGGAATGGCCATAAGTGGGCTTACGGGTTGCTGACAGGCGACAGTGCTGGGGGTATCTAAAGGTACTGAGCACTGGAGGGCGGTGGAGAAAGCAACTTGAACTGATAGCAAGCCTAGTCTGAACTCAAAGCGCTCCTTGGACACATTCTGATGTAGATGTGTCATCTCAGCAGCGAAGTTGGTATACGAAACTTGGAGTGCGGTCAAATGTAGAGAGAACCGGCGAAAGAAGTCGACGACCGGGCCGAAAGTCTTGTCAAGTTGGCGAGACTCTCTGTGATAGACGAAGGCCGAAACAGGGAGCCTTCAGAAATTGACATGCATCGGTGAAATCCAAAGAAAGGTGTTGTACACAGTGCAGGTTGTAGACGAGATGAAGAGATGCGGAAAGGAGAACTGGGTGGCAAGGCCAGCATCTTTGTTGGAGCAGACAATGATGCTGGAGCGAAAGGCAGTAGCTGTGTTGCTGTCGTAGGTCTGGGCGGAACAGCAGGGGTGGACGAGTTGTCTAGAGCAGGCAGAATAGCACCAGCTGCTTTTAGCTTTTCCAACAGACACCTTTGTTGTTTTTGTTCAGAACGGCTTTTGAAATTTTGTTGCATGAAGGTGACGGTTTTATCCCCTGTTGGCCAGTCGATCAAGCAGTAAGGCGAGCAGGGGTCTCGGAAGAAAACACAAGTCTGAAGTTTCTGACAACGTGGTAAGGATCGATACTAGGTTGGCCAGAAACAATGGCAAGGGTACTTGCATCGCTCAGGACTGTCAGGCATGTTGATGTCCAGGCTGCCAGAAAAGGTAAGTCCATGCGTTGGCACTTTAGAGGGTTGGAACAGATCTTCGCGATGGTGAACCATGGTGAGATCATATGGCGCGTTACCTGAACCGCAACTGGTGACGATGAGTGTGCAGTGAACGTGGCTGGTGAGAGGCGAGTTTCCCCGCCCGAGCGCTGGTGGTCGCAACTGTAAGTGGGAAGACTAACATGAGACGAGTCCCGTAGAGAGTGTTGATGTCAATGGCGCCATCATTGAAGTCTTCACGAAAGGTGTGCTACGGATGATCCTGAAGGCGGGTTACGTGACGCGAAAGCATTACATGAAGAAGCAACAGTTGACGTAGGTTGGAACGACCAGCACAAAGAGGTAAGAGGCATCGATCAAAAAGGACTGCCTCGTGAGAAGCGGTGTGGAAAATGCTGGTGACAGGGACACGAAGTGTCAGGTAATGGGTCGAACGGCGGGTGCTGGCCCTCCTATTTTAAAAGAAGCGACAGGAGTGAGCAAAGGATGAATCGAGTCAGCTGGCAGAGTGCTAACGTTTTCCAATGATGAGAGATGGCCTGGAAAGAAGGGGCAAGGATGGACGAAGGTTGAGAGGTTGACAGTCTGGAAGAGCTGCAACGACGGCCAGTGATCGGCGATAGGCAGCGAAGGATGACAGTTTTGCTTGCAAAGGGCCATGCTCGGCAGGAGTGCAGGAAGACAGCCCAGAAGCACTACAAATGATAGGCAGCGAAGGGTGACAGGCAGTGAAGAAGACACTCTCTCTAGATGAGCTACAATGACAGGAACAAGGACGACAGTCGAGAAGAGCTCTAATGACGGCCAGTGATCGGCGACAGGCAGCGAAGGATGACGGGGAGCACAAGACAACAGTCTGCGAAGGATGGTGAACCAGAATAGCTGCAATGACAGGAGTGAAGAATGACAGTCTAGAAGAGCTACAACGATGGCCAGTTGATAGGTGACAGGCAGCAAAGGATGACAGACAGCACAGGACGACAGTCAGCGAAGGACTGTAGACCAGAAGAGCTGCTACGACAAGACCGAAAGATGACAGTCTAGAAGAGCTGGAAACGACAGCCAGCGAAAGACAACAGGAAGCGAGAGACGAACAACAAACGACAAAGGTGAAGAGTGGCAGATGACAGAGCGTCCATGCAGAAGAGTTGCTGAGTAGGACGACAGAGCGACCTGAAGAAACAGCAGTGCCAGGTTGAACAGTAACAGAAAAAGGGCAACATCAGTGAACACAATTTTGCGTAAGGTTAATTCCTTCGAGGTTTCCTTGATTCCAGTTGGGCCTGTCAATGAAGACACGATCGCGAATGGCGAAAAGCAAGGTGACAAGTTGGATCCAAGGCGACAAAAGCATATGGCGGGAAAAAGCGAAAGGTGAAGCACGGTTACTCCTCAGCGCTTTTATAGGAAGGGTACGATTGACGCATGCGCACTTGCGTTACCGAGCTGGCAGGCATAGGCTATAAAGTTCTTCTCTAGGGAAAGAGCATTCGAGAACAAGAATGCTAAAATTACAGGTAATTTATATTTTCGGCAGCAACTAGAAACTGGTTTTAGAGTTTACGTGAATGAAACAAACTATAATTTGAACTCCAACTCCAGGAAGCAAGAATTGTGGCATACCAGCCTCCACGCACATGCATATGTATGTATGACTAATAAAAAAAACCTGTTCGATATTTCTCACATTAAAAATATACACACACATGAAACGGAACTAAAATCAACAAAATGCCTGCGAAAAACCGATGGTACAGCACAAATACTTTGGTTGATGTTCATTATAAAACAACTTAACAGTCAAAACGCAGCACCCAAAACTGTCCCAAGTTACCAGCAAAACCTTGCAAAAACTTTGCAAACTTGCCAAACTTGCAAATTTTCAGCACCCTTTCTAGTTGGTTTCTTCAGGCTACAGCCCAAGAGACTTCACACTTCTACTCTCCAACAGACTTTTAGCATTCTAACTTCCCTCCACTCAACAGTTGGCCTAGAGTTTGCTAGCCTTGCCCGCAAGGGTTTATAGGGGAAACAAAAAGACGAATTTGTGTGAGAATCAAAGAGAATAGGAAAACAACTGAGGAGGAAGATAGAAAGAATGTGATAGCCATGCATTATTTGAGAACCAGGCATAACATCAACTGGGAGCAAACAAAGGTCATGCTCAAGTCAGACACACGGAAGGAAGCATACCTCCGAGCCTTGAAATCAATGGCTATACATCATTGCAGAGAGCAGTCGGTTCAACTAATTAATATCCGGGAGCCAGCTTACAAACAGATTGGAAGTATGATGACACCAAATTTGAGAGAAAAACTGGAGGCTAAATGGCTAAAAGTTTTCTTCCCAAGGCCCCTGATATGGGAGACGATGACACCAACGTTAGCACAACAATGGATGTGAGTAGTGCCAACAACAACAACGCTAGCAAACTCAAGGCCAACTGTGGAGTGGGGAGTTTGAATGCTAAAAGTCCGTTGGATAGTAGAAGTTTGGAAGTGTGAAGTCTCTTGAGCTGTAGCCAGAAGAAAACAACTTTAATGCCCTTTTCGGCGAAGGAAAGCCCAGCTGAAACAATACGCAACAATGTAAAAACCCATTGTTGCCAGGAAAGCCCGCACCTTCATCTGAAGGCGGGAAAAGTGCGGGCATTCCCTAGGGAATGCCCGGGGTTTGAAAAACAGCTTATTTTAACAAAACAAAACAAAAAACACGTTTAAAGTAGCAAAGCACTACATTACTATACCGTTACATTTACAAAAGATTACGTAATGATTGTAAAATGGGAACAGTTTTTAATCACCAAATGTTTGACCGGGTTTTCATTTGTAACACTCCGGCCTGATACATATGCAACAACGTTCAAAATACCGATATTTGCTTGCATACCACGGCTACTTTTCTTGTACTGTCGTAAGGATTTCAGGTTACTGTGGCCAGTTGTTTCCACACTGAGCTGCTCTTCTACGTTTGGTCGATACAAAGTTGTTGCTGACACCAATGTTGTGATTGCCATCCAACGTAGCAATTGGCATCTGTTGCAACATTTTTGACGATGTTGCCCGAACATTTTTACCCACGGGGCGGTTGTAATACAAAATGTAATTACTGTATTTCTTTTTGGGGCAAAAATACACAACCCCAGTATTTGCATGTTCGGGCCATTGATCTTGATACAGCCTGTGCACGTTGACAGGACAACGAGAAGGATTGCCGGAAAGAGAAAATGCCTTGACTCTCTTTGGTTGCACTTTAAATAAATAAGCACAAATTCGTGTAAATTATATAAAGGAAAGAGGAAAACAAACCAAACAGCATAAATAATACACTAGAATTAACGTAGTACAGTGAACCACTTTTGCAGTGGCATGACCCGAATTCAAACTAACAACCCAATTCGTCTCCAGATCACTGACATAGCAGTTCGGCTTGTTTTCTTCTTTCCTTTTATATGTTTTAACCCACGTTGATTTATTTTTGAAACCTTTAATATGTATTCAAGGTATTCTCGCCCATTTTCATTTGACCTGCCAAACATTCATTGTCTTTGTGTTAAAGTTCTGTCCTCATTTCTGCCACGCAACGCACAAACAAGCACATCGAAAAGGACAAACACGGAATACGATAAGGCATTTTGATCATCAGTAGCCTACCAAAAATTTTAGTTTCCCGCATCACGTTCATCAACCATACTTACCAGTAATGCAACACAGTAGCCCGTTATTTACGTAACACTACCATGTTCTTTAAAAGCGTAGAACGTCTGCCAACAATAGCCGACAATGGGAACGAGCTCTTCGCCGTAATGGGCATTAAGTCAGATAATGACCGAAAACCTTGTGCATTCCTAAACAATGGCCCTCGGGACGCTGCGCGCCCTCGGGCATTGTTTAGGAATGCCCGCGGTTTTCGGTCATTATCCTTTACAGAAAGGTTGCCGAAAATTGGCAAGGTTTGCAAAGTTTTTACAAGGTTTTGCTGGTAACTTTGACAATATTGGGTGCTGCCTTTTGACTGTAAGTTGTTTTAAAATGCCTACAAAATTGAAAAATAAACAATACACACATAAAATGAACATAATCATAATCACTCATACTAAATAGAACTAAAGCAGAATGGGGCAAGGTAGCCTAATGGTTAGCGTAACCATTTCATGTGTAAGATATCCTGGGTACGATCCTGTCCTGAGTTGGATCAAGACACCGCGTCTGAGCACCAGACCCGGTATTCGGATTAGGCCTAGATATGGTGACCTAGCATGACCTAGTTACGGGAACTGATTCTGAGACCCACTGACTGACTATGTGTGATGCAGTGGCAACCCGGACCACTGCACTATGACTGAGGCCAATGCACTGTGGATGAGTTATTGCCACCCTCATTCCTGTTCCGCACGATGGAGGAAAAGAAATGAGGGTGGGAATAACTTATCTAAAAGGCACAAGTGAAGAAATACAGCGAATCCTAAAGCGGCGAGGTATTGAAACATACCTAAAGAATGAAAAAGGACTGCAACAACACCTGATGAGGAAAACAAAAGCAGCAGGATGGTAAGAAATAGATCCGAGCAAAAGAAGAAAAAGAAGTAGAAAAGATTCTGAAGAGCGTACAGAATACTAGAGAAGGAGTATCAGATTCCATGCAACGAATATGAAGCAACATATATTGGCAAGAAGCGTAAAGGAGCGCACATGAGGCTAAAGCAACATTTTGCTGACGTGAAAAATTGTGTGATGACTAACTGAGTTAACATTTCCGTTTGCTGGACTTGACGAACATTATGCTTTTAACACACAGACTAGCTACTATTATCTTTTGTAGAGGGCGCCACTATAGGTGACGCGATTGTATACTCTTCGAAAATTTCCGTGATTTTCGCTTTAGGATTTCTATTTCTTTTTCTGACGTTGTGTTCTTCATGAAGTGTACAACCAGAAATTTACTGTGCGCATCCACGGTAACAACAAAGGTCAAACCCTCTACTAATCTGAAATCTGAGTGTCCCCGGTCAGGACGTCTTAACGGATACTTCCAAGAATGTTTAGGACCAGCATGTTTTCCCCCCGTTAATTCCTAGCAAGCAGTGCATCTTTTTACTTTAGCGTTTTAGTCTGCATCGATACCAGGCCAACAACATTTTCCGTGCACTAAAGATTTAATTTTAACTACCCAAGTGTCCGGCATACAAGTCTTGGGAGTATTCTAGCACAAATTTGCTGGCACAATTGCTCTTAGCCCCCAGAACACAGTGTTTAGTTCTACAGAAATAGGGTTTGAGTTCAGGATCTTCATTTTTCTCTGGCCAGCCGTGCTTTACATACCACAAAACTTTTACCAGAATGACATCTTTTAGTGATAGCCTTAACTAGGGTGTCATTCAATACTGCTAGGTAAGGACTCTACGGATTGTGCATAAAGCAAATTGTAAGAAACTTCAAGTCCTCAAACGCAACAACATGACTGGTGTCAAATTATATTTCCCTGGCACTGGCACATGTTGAAATTCATAGGAATAACCATTTAATTGTTATGCATAGCGCTGAATGCGACTAGCTGCCATTTGCGGAATACTACATTTGGAACCAAAAATCCAAAGCAATGCTTTTTGGTCTGTTTGGAGGGTGAAGTGATTTGAGTACAAATACTGGTTAAATTTCTTCACTCTCCATGAGACTCCAAGCGCTTCTTTATAGAAATGTGAGTATCCCTGTTCCGCTTTTGTAAGTTTCCTAGAGGCAAACGATATTGGCTGATCCTACCCATTAGGATAAGTATGAAACAAACACGTGCCCAATCCACAGGGGGACGCGTCTACCGCCAGTTTAAGCTTATATTTAGGGTTGTAATGCGCTAAAACATTAGACGTTTTGAACAGTTGTTTAATTTTAGCCATTGCAGCATCACATTCAGGACCCAAACTCCACTTTTGCTTAGGACTAAGCAATAGCTCGTGCGCTGAAGTTGTGCGCTAGAGCTACAACAAAAACATGTCATATTTTTATAACTCGAGGAGGACGACTTAACTGTTTGATGGTGCTTATTTTTATGTTAGCTTGGGTACAAAGTTAACACTACTCGAACCAGATTTTAATTCTAACTGATTTAACTCGGCCACTTCTAATGAGAGCGCTAATTTAACAGTAGCTTTTTATAGCCGACGAAAATATACATTACCTGTTTTTTTTAGCAGTTTCCCCTTTTCTGAGCATTATTTTCCCCTAAAAGTTTGAAAGTTGTCTTCCCTGCTGGGCTCGTACTAGTACAGCGCATGCGCTGGCTTGGGCCAGCTTATATAAGGTCCAGCGCAGCGGTCTGTCAGCGTCATTTCTCCTAGGGCGCCACGACGTCAGCATCCCCATTTCTTCGATCGGCCTCTGCACGATCCATTTCATTGATCTGTGGACCGTCGCTTCTGCTCATGGCACAAACGGAACCAGCAGCAACCCCGACTTCGGTCGATTCCTTCATTCCCTCCTTTGAGGAACCGGACTTTCAGGATGGCTTCCACCATCACCACGATTCCTCATCGACCCGCCCATCATCACCTCTTCGGCAGGTGCAAATGGCCTTACCATCGGTTCCGCCTCAAGCCGATTCCTCGGTTTCTTTTGCCAACACAGCGGGCGCTACAGCTGTCTCAACCCTGGACAATTCCTCGGTTCCTGTCTTGCGAACAAAGATGCCGGAGGCTATCTATCGGCAGGCCAATTCCTTACCAACTTCGGGTATAGAGACTAGAACCTCTGATTTCTCGATCCTACATTACCCTGTTACTACGGCAAAGGAACAGTCGATTCCGCATCCACTAACTGTGGGTTTGGACATCACTCATGCTGATGTGGACGATTCACGGTTACCTTCTAATCTAGGCCGTCGTCCTTACATTTCTCAGCAGGAACCTAGCCACCACTCAGGCCGCCTTCCCGTAACAAGATATTTCCTATACCGATAGCCTCGCCAGCCCCCTTCAGCTGCGTTCCCAGCTTTAGTGTCACATTTTCCTTTGGACTCCGCCAAGGGGATGTTCCGACGGTTCGGCTCAACTGCGATACCACGCCTCCCGATTCCTTCTCTACCTTTGACGTCTTCAGGGACGAACAGGTGTGATCCTATTGTCTCGCTTCCAACACCTGTTCTTCCATCTCCAGTGACTACCATTCCGTTAGGAACATTGACTACCATCTCACCAACTGTTACTCCGCCACGATCCCGATCCCTTCGATTACCGGTTCCCTTTCCTACCTACCAGCAGTCCTTTTGCAACACTGATGCTCCTCTGGATTGACGATCTCTTGATCCACATCCTGATTCCGGCACCGGTCCTCTACCTCCAGTGGCGGTCAACAATGACTTGCTTTGTGACGAAGAATCACAATTTGACATTCATGACAAATTTCTTATCTCGATAACCGCCAGTCTTGCGCTCACGGTCCATCTCCATCCCAGGCATCACTCCTCTTCCTCCGAGCCACAAACCACCGTCAACAGTAGCCTTCCGCGTACCGCGAGCTACGGATCCTTTACAGTGCCGACCCTCCTGCACGGATTCCATTACACCACCTATCCTCCGACTCTCCACGATTCCACCTTCTTGATTGTACCCTTGTCCTCAATACAATGTTTCTCCTTTTTCCTTGTCCAAAAAAAAACAAAAACATATAAATATTGTTAGAGGTGAAACTGACGTCGTATTTTAACGATGCGTGTGCAGGGAGGAATGAAAAAGAGAAATACAAAACACATTTGTATTAGACAATCATTTCGTACAAACTGGGTGAAAGCATTACAAAGACTTGCAGGTCTTAAAGTATATGCATTGAGTATTAGCTCTAACAGAATTCGGTTTAGGGCCTAAATAGGGTTAGCAATTTGGTCGGCCATATTAACAGCCAGACCGGGCAGTTAACACCCCAATCAGTGGGTGTTGGACGAAACGAAAGACTCCAAATCCTTCGGGGAAAGCCTCAGATAGCTTGCAACAATGTCTTGAGTCCATGCCTTGCCCGACGTGCGGTCGATGTTGTGCATTGTCATGCCGAGATTATCGTCTTCAGGTTCAGGTTCAGGTGGAATGGTTGTGTCTCCTCTGTATAGTTTTTAAGTTAGATTTAAGTAGGCTAAGTAGATTACGAGTGTATGACGTTACGGTCTTTAGACTCGAATAAAGCAATCAATCAATCAATCAATCGTCTTCAGGTAACAATAGTCCTTTACGGCCATCGATAGACAACAATCTACTTGAACGCTGGAACAGGTGGTCCATCTACAGATGACGTCATGGTGAATTACTCGCAGCTTCAGTGAACTGGACGATGACGTCACTGACAATCCCCCGTCTGACGACTGTGTGGTCACTAGAGATAAACACCGTCGTCGAAACATATCTGGTGACGGCATTTACACACAGCATAAAAGACGCATTTGTATTTAACTCAAGAGCACAGTTTATTTCACAGTCACATTTTCGGCACCAATTGACAAGTGCCGACATCAGCAAAAATACAGTGAATAACCACGTAAAACCTTTATAAAGTTAAGCAAACTTGGATCCCCAATTGAAAATTGTAAAGCTGCAAAAATTCAGCAGGAAAATTTAAGTTTACTCCTAATGGAAAAACTACATAAAAATATCCCACAGCTTTTAAGTTTGGGGCCAAAACTCGTGTGCAACCACTAGGCTCGAGTTTACAACATTTAGTTCCGTATGAACTACATTATATGTTTAACAGGAGAGAAAGAAACTCGTGTAGTTTTACCAACTCTCTAAAAAACACTTTTCATATTTACGTGCACCGAGAAATCTTTACAGTGCACAATTCAAGAAAAAACTCACATAAGTGAGTTACCTCTACAACCCTTTACAACTTAGGTTAGTATTGCGTTTTGACTTTTACCATTAAATCTTAGGTTAGCTTTCTAAACAAGACCTAAACCATTAGGCTATCTATATAATAATAATAATAATAATAATAATATATAATAATAAGGTGTACTCTCAGCAAAAAGTGGGAGTGGGGTAACGGAAGGGCAGGCCACTAATACTGTTCCCAGCGTTAAAAGGAAAAGAGAGAAAAAGTGAAATTGTATTACGGGAAAGTTATAAAAAGAGTTAGTAAGTCCTTTTAAGGAATTTGTCGAGGTCACAGCTAAGTAACTTTCTCTTGAAGATTGAGACTGACGTGGCAGAGACTGCCTCCTCGGAGAGCGAGTTCCAAATTGGAACCACACGCACAGCAAAGAATGACTTCCGACAATCCAGGTGGGTGAGCTTGACACGCAGCTTCCGGGAATGGCCTCTGGTGGACGAAAAGGATGTCTGCTCAAAAAAGGGTATATCGATTAGTAATAACCCATGCAATATCTTAAAAGTCATTATGAGAACCGCCCTGACCCTACGTAATTCTAAAGGTTCCAATCCGGCCTTACGAGGCGAGAGCCGGCCTGAAGATTCTTGAAACCAGGCAGGCTTTTGGTGAAGGTGGGCTGCACTGCCTCAAGGCGATCAATATCGCCCAGTAGGTGAGGGGACCAAGCAGCTGTTGCTGCAATCTTCGTGCAGTGAGTAGAAAACGATAAGTCCTTGGAGAACCAGAACCCCAGGTCACGGGCACAATCAACAACTTGTAAGTGGGCTCCTCATAGGTCGTAGGATAAAGAGGGATTAGAGGTGCCCACATGAAAAACATAGCATTTAGCTAGCAAAAAGGGGCAACTGCCATTTAAGCGACCATTGATATACGAAGTTTATATCAGTATGAAGATGATAGCCGTCCAGAAAACATGTGATGGTAGGTCCTGTTTTGACGTCATCAGCGAATTAGAAACGTGTCGCCATAGGTGTCTCAACAGGAAAAGAGAGATCATTTAGAAATACGATGAAGAGTAGGGGGCACAGGACGGATCCTTGAGGCACCCCACTTGTCACACTGTGGCATTCCGATTGAATTGATTAAATGACAACTTTCTGTGTGCGGTTCGAGATGAATACCCGGATCCAGTGAAGTAAGTCTCTTGAAATTTGGAGAGCAAGTAATTTAACAAGCAGTTTAGAGTGGACCACCGACTCAAAGGCTTTTTTGAAATCATAATAAATAAAATCTGATGAAATGCCGATGTCGAGAGCACTCGTCAGCTGGTCCAGATACAGAAGAAGTTGCATGGTAGAGGATCCAACTGGTAAAAGCCAAATTGTTCTTGTCCAGTAAATAGTGTTTGGAGAAAAACGAAAGCATCTGGGTTAGAATGATCACTTCCATAATTTTGCATGGTACAACAGTAAGGGCTATGGGACGATAGTTATGGGGATCGGAATGGTTTCCCGTCTTAAATATTGGAACTACATTCGCCATACTCCAGCATTCTGGGATTTTTTCCTAGATGGAAGGAGAGGTTGAAAAGGAATAGTAGAGCCTCGCCGATTTCAAGGTAAATTTGTTTATAAAAATACGACGAACCGGCCATCTGGACGATTGCATGACTGGTTTGAGTGCTGACAATGTTTTAAGTATGAGTTGTCGGGTAAAAACAATAGAACTAAGAAATGGTTTGGACGACGCCGAAAAATTGCGTTCAGTATCATTTGGTGGTAATACTAGGTTATTATCAGTGACACCGTTAGATACAAACATAGTATTAAATAGGTTCGCCTTGGCTGTGTTTGTAGTTGCATATTTGCCATTATAGCATCTGTAACTATGTGTAACCATTATAACTATCTATGTATAGCTAGTAATGTGCTATCAATACCTTTTAGTCTGCATAATTTGAGTACGCTATCACTACTTTTGGTCTGTCCAGATCGTTTAATCTACATAGATAACTTTATGCTATCACTACATCTGGTCGTCTACATCGTTTAGTCTACTGAGCCTTTCACTATTACAGTATACAAATTGTACTATAGACTTCCCGAGTCTTTCACTATTATTGTATAAAAATTATACTTTCAACTTCCCCCGCCTAATCGTTTGTCCATCTTAAAAATAAAACGATTATCCAAGTTCTTTTTTTTTACAAGAACCGTTCAGTTATCCCAACTTAGGTTAGGTTCGGGTGAGTTATGAAACTACAAAAGCCTTTAAGCTTTCGAACGTGCTTACACCGCAATTAATAAATCAGGATAAATCACACTGATTACAGCACAACATATTTGGTCTTTCGTCCTTGAAAAACATAGCGCCCTTTCGTTACAGTAGTTTCTGCTTTGTTTTAAACCTTGATAGTGCCTTTTGGCCTATTAGAAACCATAAAGCAAAGAAAATTCTTTTTAAACAGGATACTTAAAGTAAACTTTTTATTTTATAAAATCACCTGCCTTTACGTATCAAAAAACGTAATAGCTCAAAACCCTATGTGTCTATTTTTTCAAAACTTTGTGTCAAAAACCACTAACCGTTTTATTGACCTTAGGGTAACTTAAAACGTTATTAGTGTGCTAACCTGGCTTTTACATCGTGCTGGCACTTAAGTAATCTAAACACACGCTAGTGTGTCGCCGCCAAGTAACAGTAGATCATCCCATTGTAGACATCCGATTGTTAAAAATTGATTGTTAATGATAAAAAGGCGGCTCACTAGCAGACATGTGTCTGTTAACTGTAAGCAACTGAAAGCATATTTTGGCATGTTGAGGATAAATCCCAATGCGGCAGAAATGTTTCAAATTGTGGAAAATGTAAGGGGAAGGGTCAGATTAAGAAAAACTAAAATTTAAAGGATGAG
>JAHWFP010220029.1:0-11926 GCA_023313725.1 Lithobius niger | reverse complement strand
TCTAACAGAGAAAGGCTACATGAAGTAAAATAGCCAACTCAATTTTTAGTTTTGCCAACCGTGTATGATTTTCGCGAAGGTAATTCTTATCAAGACTTTAAACTTGGCTGAGACCCAGTTTAAAGCATATTTTATTTTTAGTTTCTACATTATCTATGATATTTTACGCCATGGTGGTGATGGGCTAACAGGCAAACAAAACGGCTCTTTTCCCGCTTGGCACAGCCTAGCTTTGAGTACGCATACCAGTCTGGTAGCAGTTAGACGCCATAATGATTATCCTGTCTGTTCTATAAGCAAAGATATGGCCGATATATGATTTTTCAGCCATCTTGGCCGCCATCTTGATATTTAAATTTGCCCAAGGGTGACAAAGTGGCACCCTGCAGAATTTCATTAAGTATGTCTTGAAGAAACATAATCCTCCATAAAACATTGGGCAGACCTTACTTCCAGGTTTAGGTTAGAAATGCCATTTGGCAACCAGACTATACTTCTTACCAGTCGGGTGGATGGAGGAGAGCTGCAGGGAAGCGATTAGAAACAGTCAAGGGCAGCGTTTCAGTTACTTGCATGCTAAACGTTACGAAAGCTAATAAAAAAAAAGCATCCGAAACGTTACTTTCATACTGAATGATAATGGATGATAACGATTAACCAGTATTCATGGAAATGGGACTTGGCAGTGATATTTAATCCGAGCTTGGCAACTCGAATTTGACAACTGTATTGTACGTCTTCTTGGACCCCCCTCCTATCCTCGGGGTTACTATGGCCCCCGGTACAAATTAGTTATGTTAATCTGTTAAAACATGTCAATGCAGTGGTCACTTCGAAAACCTGAACCAATTCACATTTACGAACTGAAAATGTTGTGTCCCTATTGGAGAAAGGGAAAATTACTCCTACTGACCTGACGATAACTTTTAACCACAGTGACACTTGATCTGGTGGGGAAAATGACCCCTGAAATCACACTTCGTACCAACACTCACGTCGTGCAGTGAAGCATCGCTTTCGAAAGATGTGCTTAAACATCAACTTAGACCATGGTGTGCCTGGGTCTAAATTTCATCATTAGTCCCAGGCCTAACATGCTCATTAACCCGAGGATTATCGCTAAACCTGATTGGAAATCACCGATTTTTTCAGCTTGGGACTAACTGCTCCGTATTAAGTTAGGCTGCAGCTTAGGGGCTCTACATTCCTTATCCCTCAACTTAGTTCGCATTGGAAATCGCCGGATATTCGTGATACCAAACTTACGCCCAAGATTAACTGTAGACGTCAACTGATAATCCCCACCGTCAGCAGCCTCCCTCAATGTGAACGACCTGTTGGATTTTACAGTTTGTTGGAAGCTATGGGTTGCCACACAGCAGTCGGAGGTTGCTCTCCGTTGGGTTAAAGGGCACTCTGGGTGTCATGGAAATGAGCACGCTGATGAGTTAGCTAAGAGGGCATGTGTTCCAGCGATTTCGCTTGTGCAATCAGTTCAAGCTAAGCGAACTGCGCTCAGAAACTGGACCATGAGCACATGGAATGACGAGTGGCATTCTGCATCTATTGGTAGAACTCTTTTACTCCATACACCCTATTTGCAGTTATAAATCGTTGTTGGATGCTCTTCCGATGTGGACGGCGGGGGTGCTCACGTGTCTGCAAACGGGGCACTGACTTTTGCCATCTCAAGGCACATGATTGTGTGGATTGATTCGGCTATTTGCGTGGTGTGTGAAGTGGAATTCACTGTCGAGCATTACTTACTCCTCTGTAAGCGATATGCTATTCAGCGGGAAAGATTGGCGCGGTGGATTGCAGAGTCCCCATCCGTGGAAACCCTGCTCTCCATAACCAGTGCAAATCAGCAGAGCGGGTGCGTGCAACTGCGACCTACAGCTCCTCTACAAAGGTGATGTGATGATTACCTGTCCCCAGGTTGAATCTGCACATTCACAAGTTTGAGTGGTAATCTTCTAGTGGCTTATAGCGTTGCATTGCCTATGTTCCAAGATAAGTTGTGATTGTGTAGATGTGGTGGTTAAGGTTATTTACGTGGATTATGTAGATTACACGGATTTACCAATTGGGGCTGTGTATATTGTGAATTGTAGATTGTGGGTTATGTGGGTCGAGTAGATGACTGTATACTAATTTAGGGTGGGCACATGACCATGGGTCACTTGAAATTAAAGCATTGAACTAACTAATTTTTGTATTCTTCGCAAAGAATGTGAAATTATATTACAGGTTTTGTACTTTGGTTTAACACTTTTGCACGTCAATTTGATACTTTGTACTTCAATTTAACGTTAATGAATTTCAAATTAATACTTTTAGCTTTCGATTTAACACACTTGTACTTGAATTTAAAACTTATGCACATGAAATTAAAGCATTGAAATAACAGACCCAATCTAAATTGGACGGTCTAACACAATTTTCTTACGATGTAACCTAAAAAATATAGTGAGATCAGGCGCTAAAATATAAAAAGTCGACTGTAGGCTGCTGTATAACTTTCAGAAAATGAGCTCCATCAGTTGTCAGCTTGATATTCACACGCTTCCTAGTGTTTTTCACTGACTTCTCTAAAATAAATATTGTTCATATTTTTGTAGGTAGTCCGTTCAAAGTCTGTTCTAGCCACAACACGTTTAGATGTGTTGTAATCGATGTATGGCTTCAGCCAAGCTTTCTCAACGAACCTAATAGCCTTATAGAGTTTAGTGACTACCAAACCTTGCTGGATGTAGTAGGTAAGGTTTTTGTAGTAACAAATATATCTCTCACGCTTCATGAGATGAGGTACCAATCTCCGGGAATCAGCGTGATCATTGTGTTGCTCGCTTAGTTTCTCGTTAAATGAGGAAAGCATTTCATCAGTGATAGTTATATTTTCAGGCGCTAAAGGATAATCGGAATGGCTATCATGTAACGAATCAGGATAATTCAAATCTACCATAAGGACATAACCAATATTATAATCAGCAGGCAATGACATTAAACAAAGGTGATGTGACGATTACATGTCCCCGGGTTGAATCTGCACATTCAAAGATTTGAGTGGTAATCTTCTAGTGGCTTATAGCGTTGCATTGCCTATGTTCCAAGATAAGTTGTGATTGTGTAGATGTGCTGGTTAAGGTTGTTTACGTGGATTATGTAGATTACACGGATTTACCAGTTGGGGCTGTGTATATTGTGAATTGTAGATTGTGGGTTATGTGGTTCGACTGAATGACTATATACTAATTTATAAACTTAACCAACAGAAGTCAGAATATGGTAATGGCATTGCCAAACAAAACCCGTACAGATTATTCTCATCCAAATAGATAATATAAACACTAGGTTCATAATCAGCTCATAAGGGGTTGTTCGCCTTAGCATACCATTTCGAAATAAGTGACACCCCACCTAGAATTGAGCTTTCGAACATTAGGTACATGTTTGGGTCTGTTAGTAACTGCAAATTTTCACCGATCATATGTAAAGCAGTATCCCCTGATAAACCAGGCAATGTAGAGAAATGGCAGGGATCTAGTTTATATTGTAACAAACAGATTTTCCTGAAATTCTCGAAGCAGTCAGATAGTAAAAAAGCATCAGCCATCTTTACATTATAAACCTAAGTCTCATAGCACAAACGAAGCAACGACCCCCGAAATGGGAACCCCTACAATGAAAACGGGCGAGTGTTTATTCTTTGGCTAGAAGTTGATACTGATCTGTTGTTGCCTTGAAAATAAGTTGAAATTGGCACTTTGTTGCCTCGACTGACAATTTGCTCTGCGCGGTCATTGCACAGGCATGTCTTAAATGACGTCAGGCACGAAGGACAGTTATTTTTCACACGGCGCGGATCGCTCAAACCAAAACGATAAAATGGGAGTGGGGAGAAGGCTTGAGCAGCAAATGTCAGCCCTACTGTTTAGAAAAAAAAAAGAGATTGGGAGGGTGGTGGAGGTGAAGCAATGCGTGTGTTACCATTGAGTGTATTATTACTCATTAGCTGCACCTACAAGGTAAGTTTTTTTTTAGGAAAGGCGGAGGGGAGAGGGTATGTACAGGATGCGAAAAAAAAGGGGAGTACTCTAACAAGCGAAAATGTCTGTCGCATTCTACGTTAGGGCACACTGACCGAAAACTGGGAAACAACCACGGGCGAAACAAAACCCCGGGCGAAGCCGGGTACAACTGCTAGTAACGTATAAATCATGATAGTCACCTACAGATGCACAACCAGCATCAGCCAATACAGTAAGTGCATAATTGTAATCCTCATCAGTGGTATCTTCACCTGTCAGAATAGAATAAAACGCTTCTTTGGGTGGTACAGAAGTTTCATCAAATCTATCAAAGCTGTCTACATACTCGTAAGGATAACACCTTTACGTGTGAGGAGATATGACGAGGTCGGGAATATTTCCTTTAGAGTCGGGAAACAATCTATCGTTTCAACCAATGTACTTAGGAATGAAGACAAACAATTGAAATGAATCAAGAAATTGAAACTTATTCCCAATACGTAAAGCAGTAAAGGGTTCAGTATTCTGAGGTAAGATATGGATATTTTCCTTAACAAAATATGGTTAGGCTAAAGTTAACAAACGCATGTCATAATTTTTCAAATTATGAAAAAATATAAGTAATACATTATAGAACTTATAGTACAAATTACATATGTTTTGTGCAGCTCCTCTGAAATCACCAGTAATATGACAATAATCTCTAACCCTGAGATCAGGGGGTGTAAATTTATTGTCATAATTGTGACAATATGTAGCAGTTGAACAAGCCTCTAATACATTATCGAAGATTTTCATAGGTACGAAACGATGCTTAAATTCGCTAACTAAATCCCAAAGTAACAAAATATTATTGAAGAAGTCAGTTAGGCTCAATCTGCACCTCGATAGAAACGTTTTTTTATGAACCTTACAATCATACCCTATACGAGTACATAGGCCTACGTATAACCACAAGCTACACGTAAATGTGTTTGGTGTGTAAAGGACCATGAATGGTTAGTATGTTACTTGACCAAAAGTGACTCAAAATCAGCGTACAAAACGAATGGGTGAGGGAGCAGACAGTCATACCTAGTAAACTGCATGGTAGGATTATCTGGCATTTCAACACGTTGAGTCCTCATCGTTTTACACATCAACAAATGACCATTTAAAGGGCAAATACATCCATTTTGACATGCATGCTTTAATTTTGGATCATTTACACAATAACTAAACACAAGAATTGCGGTAAGAATACGTTACGTACGTCTGATGCAACAATTTAATTATTGCATCACCAAAACACGACATGGAGTCGCCATTGTTTTGCTGTAACGCGCAGAAATTAATGCCGACTGATGTCACTCTTCGATTTCGACTCGCAGCCGATTGAGATAGCTCAATTGGTGGCTGTGAGAGCTCGAGCGGCTGACAGAGCCTTAGCTGGCCACTACAACTGTCGGCCAGCTAAGGCCGTCGGATGCTTGAGCTCTTGCAGCCAATAGAGCTATTTCAATCGGCTGCGAGTCGAAATCGAAGAGTGACATCTGTCGGCATTAATTTCTGGGCGTTCCAGCAAAACAATGGCGGTCTCCGTGTCGTGTTTTGGTGATGCAATAATTAAATTGTTGTATCGGACGTACGTAACGTATTCTTACCGCAGTTCTTGTGTTTAGTTATTGTGTAAGTGATCCAATAGTAAAGCATGCATGTCAAAATGGATGTAATTGCCCTTTAATAACAATTTTGAGTGAAATGAACACATACAAAAGACGGTCTTCCTCTTTTTCTTTTCCATGTTTGCTTGCTTCACGCCAATTCGGAAGGTGCGAGGCTTTGTTTGTCTTCGCCGAGTCGGTTGTCACGCCCTATTGCAAAGTGGTGAATGCCCAGAGGGCTTGAATGCTTCTCAGTTTTCCAACTTCCAAATATTTTTTTTTATGTTTTTTTATTTTATTTTATTTATATTTTTTGCATATATATATTTTGCATATATATATATTTGCATATATATAGTTAAAAAGAAGTTTCTTCCAGTGAGTCAGTAAATTCAATGCGAGTCGGTAAAAACCAAAACAGCAAGTCAATCAATCTCAATCAATCGTGCTCAATCAGCCTGCAAACACGAAAAAGACGGAGCGGGAATGGCAGCTATAGATGCTATAGTCCAAACCATGGACGACGTGTCAGCGGCGGCAAGCGAAAACGAACTAGACGAAAGGGCTGGCAGTTCGTTGTGGGCTGGGCTTGAGGCGAGGCCGTCCAGTCCGTGATTGAGAGACCGGTAGTGGCAGCAGCAGCAGAGTGAGTGGTAGACTCATCGAAGGGCAGAGGAGGTGTTGTCCAGACGGGGCGAGGGATAATCGTCTAACTGGAAAATCGCATAATTGGAAGAACGTATAACGGAAAACAGTATAAGGGAATATCATATAACAGGAAATTCGTATAATGGAAAAGCGTCTAACTGGAAATTCGTATAATGGAAAATCGTCTAATATCCCTGCCTCGCTCGCGCTGCCGCGCTCGCTGCGGCTATGCATATAACATCAGAAACCGCAGTTAGACGTTAATCCAGTTAGACGTTTATTCATTATATAATTATCCATTATACGATATTCCGTTTAGATGCTTTTCCAGATTAAGGCAGATTTTAGACAATTATCCCATTAGACGGAGGCCCTTCTGGGCTTCTTTCGTGGTCTTGGGCATGGCTGCTGGGTTCTCTCATTGTGGCTGGAGTCGGACTGCAGTCGGTAAAAAAGGGTCAGACGAAAGAAGCTAGACGATCTTCAAGATGGCGGACGGGAAATGATGCGAGCAGTTATAGCTGGCTGGAGGAAAAATGATGACCTGCCTTTCGCGTGAAAGCGATTTTATAGAGATAGGGATGCGCCCACACATGTACAGTCGGGTTACCGAACTGGCGGCTACAAGCAACCGAAAAACCTCCAGGGAAACACAGCATTGAGAGGAACGAGTGCAAAACTTCACAGGTTATGAATGTTATCCAGTGGCAACAAGAAAGATGCCTTTACACCTAATGTCTAATATTAAGTGTATGTATCTTAAAGGGATATACCTCCCAGCACCATTTTTCTTGATCCTCCACATCAAGTACGGCCCCAAAGGTCTATTTCCTTACCGTTAGTTTTTCCCTTACTAAAAATCCGTTTTAAAATGTGGCGTCTAGGAGATTTTCTGTTGAATATTACTAACTTTATTTACGTTCGTCCCGAACCTAAATGATGCAACGCGCGCCTACAATGACCTTGGAAGTTTTATGTGTGTGTGCGCAGTATTAATTTTAATCGTTTGCTAGTAATTACTATGAGATCAAAAATCTAGAAGGCTAATGCAGTAAAAATTAAAATTAATTATTCCAATAGATCGCCGAAGCAAAATTATAAGACACTATTCTAGAAAATCATAAATTGTGATTTTAAAATACAAGAATCATTCCGGTTTTTGACGACACAAGCAATGGGTTCACGCTGGCTGAACTATTAGGCGCAATGCCAATTGAGACAGTAGCTACGTTTTTCCCTGCGAGGAACGAAGCTACCGTCTCAGTTGACATTAGCTGTGGTAAATACGCGGATGTGATCGTCGCGTGGGTGTTGTGAGGCCGGCGGAAGGTTATGTGGCAGGCGGTATGTTGCTTTAACTGCTACATTTTAAAACTTAGTGGTTTCAGTTATTTCAATGCAACAATTCTTTCTCAAATAACTTAGGCCACTTACCTGAGGAATAGCCAGTTTAATCGTAGGCGCACATAGAGACCTTGACATTGACTTCTCCCATTGGTGTAGTCAGGGGGGGACCGACCGCGAGGAAGTGGCGTTCCCTTACTTTTTGAATTTTTATCCTAGGCAGCCTGCTTTCAAGGCAGTTAAAGCCGACCGGAGCGCGATACATGAACTATCTCTAAGGAGTATGAGCCAAGAGCCTAGCCTGACGGCATGTACTGCTTCGAATCTATCTCGTTTTTGTTAGGGTCGATTTGACTGTGTACCCGTATGTGGATTTTCATTGTGTTTTTGGTTTGCTTTTAATTACCGGGTTTTCTATTTTTTTTGGGGGGGCGGGGCGGGGGGCGAAGAGCTCCCTTACTTCTTTTTTTTTTTGCAGTACACCACTGACTTCTTGTATTTTTATCTTGTGAAATCGTGTGAAGTCGTGATATCAAACGCCAAGCTCTTTCGCTAAGCTAATCCCACCGACTAATACTTCAAACGTTAAATGAAATAATAATATATAATAATAAATATAATTTATATAATATAATATAATCTACATTAATAAAAACGAGTTGCAGCTGAGTGTTGTAAAACGGCCACCCGACCCAGAATGGACACCCGATCGTAACAATGCTGCGTTGACTGTCAACAACACCCCGCCACCCGTATAATAACATTCGATTATTGCAAACAGAATGATTGTTGGCAGACTGATTAATTTTGTCAGTGAAACTCGGTTAAAGATTGAAAAAAATGATAAAGCCGCCGGGCTAAAGGTTTCCATGTTGTTGTTGCTGCGCGTTGTTGGTGTTGTTGTTGTTGTGTATGCTTCACGTATATTTCACTGGAACTGGCTTCCTCATAATGTGATTGACGCCAGACCTGTTTGGCTGGAAGGCAACCTATGACAAAACACGTGGCTTTGGTTGTGCGTTACAAACACCATCCGTGCCCCACCCTTAACCACTTGCTAAAGGTTCTGTCGTTATCGACAATTTAAATAAAACGATTAGTGAAAATCAGTTAAATATCCAAACAAAAATGACAAAGCCCGCGACTTAAAGGTTTCACCTTTCCGGGGCAGGGGTGGTACTCATTGAGTGAGCTTAGCAAACGAAACATCAGCGTTTGGTAGCCAGTGTGCGCAAAAATACATGGACGGGATACACGCCTTCCGCAACAAACACATGAGAGAGCAAGCCCTCCCAATGTTAAAAATACTACATAAAACACCACCCGTGCTTCAGCTACCCAACCCAGACGGCCACCCTACCCAGACGGAAACCCGTCTAATAATAACAGTAACAATGCTGCGTTCATTCTGCGTTGATTGTCAACAACAATGTTGTCTTTACAAACATGACTATTGTAAGTGCTAATCATACTCCACAAGTACGATACTGTGTAGTGGTTGGGTTGCTGTTAGAGTAAGTAGTTTTAAGTTATCTGTAGAGAGGGCGCATAGCAGAAAGGCTGAGCTCTACTTAAGTGTAATAAATAAATAAATAAATACTCCACAAGCGTAAAGGGACCCATCAAGTTCCTTGAAATTTCATTACGATTGCAAATAGACGGCTTTTGAAAAGGAATCTTTCTTGGCGTTTTAAAACGTTTGTGTTAAATAGTGTGTTTGAGTCGTTTCAGCGAAACTAGAGATTGCATTACGATTGCAAATAGACGGCTTAAAAAAGGAAAACTGGAATTACGGAAGGAAAAGCGTCAACTGGACGCAAAGATAGCGCAAAGCGAGTTTTTGCACAGTCGTGTGAAAACACAAAACGAAAATTGTTGGCAGAATCGTATAAAACAGCTTGAATCAGAATTAAATAAAACAGTCTGAATTAAATAAAACAGAATTAAAACAGCCTGACATAATTGTCCCGCAAGTCCTGCAGTCAACAGTTACCACGGAAGTCCCGCAATCAACTGTTACCACGCAAGTCTCGGAGGGTGATGTTTTGGACCTACTGGATAAGCAGTTTGAAACAATTCATTCGACGCCTACGAAGAATTGGTAACTGCAGCCACCAACAGTGAAGAAGTGGTAATCCCAGCCACCAATTATATGAAGTAACTGAAAACGCAAACTGAAAACGTAACTTTTAATGCATAAAACAATGCTTCACGTATATACAACTTAATATTAATAAACAAAAACGGAACGTTAAATGTTTAGAGTAAGGGTCTAAAAGTCAAAACCTAGAAGGAACACGGACAAGCTTTGACAGTAAGGGTCTAGGTATAAAATTTTGTAAGAGGCTGGTAAGCATTAGACCCTTACTACCCGGTGGTTAGCTTAGGTCTACTCTATTCGGACAGAATGTGTATGAACGGTTGTATCAGGTTTCTTTGTTCTTAGAATATTGTTATAGAACTTTAAGAACACAATTTTCTTGTGAAGTTTGGCATTTTGTCTTTTGATGCTTTAGAATTTTTTATTATATTTCGTAGATTTACGGTGGAGGATAACCAGTAATGCTCTCTGCTGAGAATACCCTACCATGTTACTAAATGGACAAATAGTTTTCAACATAAAACAAAGCAGCAAACGTATACCAACCACTGGATCATCACATGGGTCTTTGTAGGAAGATTTCCAGTTTTTCGTCAAAATGTATTTATTTCTGACCACCGGGTAGTAAGGGTCTAATGCTTACCAGCCTCTTACAAAATTTTATACCTAGACCCTTACTGTCAAAGCTTGTCCGTGTTCCTTCTAGGTTTTGACTTTTAGACCCTTACTCTAAACATTTAACGTTCCGTTTTTGTTTATTAATTCGTGTTACTTTTAGAATTGCAGCTAAACTGTAAAACAGTGCAGTTATCGGTCCAAATTGAAAGTTTAACACAGAAACCCTAGGCTGACTCTTACTAACACTGTTAATAATTGAAACAAATCCTTTAATCTTCAGTCTTGCAGCTGGCGTTTGCAAATTGGCATTGTTGCATCATAACAATGTTTAAAACAATGTAAAACAATCAATCTGGTCGTTTAGAGCTCCATAACCCCTGAACCACTTGACCAATTAGAAAATGCCTTATGGAAAGGGCACATCTACAGAGCAATACCTGTAAAATGAGCTAAGAACCAGATTCATAGGACAAATGGTTTGACCTGTAGAGAGGACAGACGAAAGTATCCCCAGAACAACAACAACAACAAGAAGCAGAACAAGAAGTTGTCTATTTGGCCCCTCTCTGTATCTCGGGTTTGGCTGCACCGAATTTCACAATATTTGGACTGTAGAGAGGCCTTGACTAGTCGAGGCTGGATTCCAAATTTGGTTTTAAAATATTCACTTTTGACGGCGTTATAAGCTCTCAAAGTTAAGAGTTTAACACAGAGACCCTACACTGTGAAAACGATGTGTGCTGACAGTACACATCAATGTGTACTTTCTCAGCCTCCACACGAACTGTGTACTGAGAGTACACAATTTGTGCACCGGTAGTACACAAGCTGTGACGGTAATGTGTACTCTCAGTGCACAGACTGTGTACTGCCAGTACACAATTCGTGTGGAGGCTGAGAAAGGACACATTCATGTGTACTGTCAGTACACATCGTCTTCAGAGTGTAGGCTGACCTTACTAACACTGGCTATCGCCAGTGTTAATTAAACCGCTGGCTAAAGGTTCTGTCGCTGTAGAGGATTAGTGAAACTCGGTTAAATATTTAACAAAATTGACAAAGCTGGCGGGCTAACGATTTACACTTAGCTGTGCAAAGGCGTATTTATTTATTTCCGGTGTACAAAGGCGTATTCCCTTTATTTCCGGTGGAAAGATTCATATGTTGTATAAGTGCATGGAGTCCGGATGAAAGGAGGCGCTGATTGAGTGAGCAAAGCAAACGAACATCAGCGTTTCCTAGCCAGTGGCCGCAAAACGAAAGGCGGGTTACACGTCTTCCGCACAAACACACGAGAAAGCAAATCGCCCCAATATTTTAAACGGTGCATCAAACATCACCCGTGCACAGCACTTAAGGGCTTCAGCTAGTATAATAATAAATATAACTGAAAATTGCGCAGTAAGCAATTTTCATTGATTTCATTTAACCTTCGAATTATTACTCGGTGGGATAAGCTTGGCGGAAGAGCTCGGCGTTTGAAATCACGACTCAGTGGTGCCTATTCCCCCCCCCCCGGTCCAGTGATGAGTTACCCACAT
>JAHWFP010220022.1:4545-22336 GCA_023313725.1 Lithobius niger | reverse complement strand
GGGATCAACCCCATTGCTCAGCAAGCTGCTGTTCCCCAGTCATTGTTTGTCGATGACTTCGGCCTGCGCTTTCGGGCAGCTCGCATGCAGACCTGCGAGCGGCAGCTACAGCTGGCAATTAATAAAGTCCAGACCTGGGCGGTGAGTAATGGTTTCCGGTTTTCTCCGGACAAGACTGTGTGCATCCACTTTTGCCGCCAACGAACACTGCACCCGGATCCTTGCCTGTACTTGGGACAGGCACAAATTCCTGTTGTCCCACAGGCACGTTTCCTGGGTCTGGTGTTCGATTCCAGGTTGTCTTGGCTTCCACACTTACGCCAGCTTAAAGACAAGGCTTTGCGGGCGCTTAACATCTTGCGGGTCCTGTCGGGCACTTCATGGGGTGCCGATCGCGCTGCCATGTTGCGCCTCTACCGAGCCCTTGTCCGCAGCAAACTTGATTATGCGTGTATGGTCTATGATTCGGCTAGTGACTCCACTCTCCAGATGTTGGACACAGTGCATCACAGTGGCCTGCGTGTGGCGACTGGGGCTTTTCGAACTTCTCCAGTGGTCAGCCTCTATGCTGAGGCCTCGGAGCCACCTTTGGCCATTCGTCGGCGACAGCTTGCCATTCAGTATGCTGTGCGTTTGCGTGCTGTGCAATCCAGTCCTGCTTGGTCCATGGTTTTTGGGCCAGACTTGCGAGTCGGTAGACGCAGGGTGGGTAAGGGTGATTTCCGCGATAGGCTCCAGCAGTCTTGTCAGGAGATAGCCTTTGAAATGCCCTGCGTCTTGAGGCTTGGGAGAATGCCAGTTGCCCCTTGGCTTGTCCCAGGTGGCAGTTTCATTTTTGCTCTGGCGTCCCTCCCGAAGGGTTCCACTCTACCAGCAAGGTACTTACAGGAGTTCCGGCGGCTGAGTTCTCAGTACGCCGGTTATCAGCGCCTGTTTACTGATGGGTCGAAGTCCGACGTTGGCGTGGCGTGTGCTTGTGTGTGTAAGGGTGTAACGGTTGCCCATCGCCTTCCATCAGGCTATTCTGTGTTCTCTGCAGAGCTTTTGGCTCTTGGTTTGGCGGTGGAATGGATCCTTGACCTTCAGGGCACGCATTTCATTGTCTTTAGTGATTCCATGAGTGCCCTGGAGTCCTTGGCGAATTACAATCCTCGGAACCCCTTGACACAACGTGTCCAAGCTTTGCTTTCCCGCTTGCCTGGCCAGCGGAAAACCGTGCTTTTCTGCTGGATCCCGGGCCATGTTGGGATAGCAGGGAATGAACAAGCTGATTCTGCTGCGAAAGGGGCCCTTTCTGGCCCTCTCGGTAGGGATCCCAGCCTTGTTCCCTCAGATGCCTTTCCAACTCTGCGTCTGAGGTTACACGCTTTTTGGCAAACCTTGTGGGACAGACAGGACGGTAATAAGTTACGGGCCATTAAAGGCACTGTCGAGGAGTGGCACTCGACGTGTCGCCGCAGTCGCCGTGAGGAGGTTGTGTTGGCCCGTTTGCGAATTGGTCACACCCGACTTACTCACTGTTTCCTTTTGCGGGGGGTTGACCCTCCTGAATGCTCTTGGTGTCGACGGCCACTTACGGTCCGGCACTTACTTGTTGATTGTCGCCATCTTGATGGTGTTCGTCGTCGGTTCCATCTTCCGCATGACATTGCGCGTCAGTTGGGCGATAAGTCTGTCCTCCTGTCCGGTGTTTTTCAATTTTTGCAGGAGGTACAGATGTGTGACAAGATTTAGATTAGGGGTTTGAATAACATCTCTGTAATGTGTGGTGCAGTGGCAACCCGGACCACTGCACTGTGACTGAGGTTGGCGCTAATGACCAAGTTGTCGACGCGCCATTAAGCCTCAATCCCCCCCCCCCCCTATATAACATAATTCAAACATAGTTCAAACAAAAACGCGTACATTTAATTCTTCTAGCGTCGACAAAATGAAGCGAATCGTATGCAAACAACTCGTGTTGCATTGGACCCAGCGTTGTGGCTCATTTTGTTTCTTTGTCCATTTGCTTTCGTAGTGCGTCGCTGAATGGTGTTGACGGCGGTTGAGACGAGTGGTTTCCGACTTTGGCTTTCCGCTTGGGGCCGATACCCTCTTCGAGCTTCGAAAGCTATAGAGCAGTGACACGACGTAGTATTATTGTATATAACTCTATGCTGGAGCCTTAATGGGTTAGCTGCAAGGGGCACTGCAGAGAGAAACAGAAGGGCGTCATACTGAAACCGATGCTGTGAACAGTGATTTCTTAGACCTAAAACGCGCGATTTTTGTTGTTGGAGAAAACAACGTTATTTGAAGCCTAAGAAATCCGCTCTTCCGTTGTCTTTCCCTCCATTTTTATGTAGTGCACCTTGTAGTTATGCCCTCCAAAACCCATACTTGTGCCAATATGGCGGCAAATGTCACTGCTCTATAGTGCAGTGACAATATCATCGTATTATTATGTACAACTCGAACTAGTAACTGGGTTAGCTGCAAGGGGCACTGGAGGGGAAAAACAAGGGCGTTATACTGAACCCATTGCTGTTAAAGCGGATTTCTTAGGCCTAAAACGCGCAATTTTTGTCGACTTGTTGGCAGTTGTATAAATTTTTAGCAAGTAGAATCTGTTCTTTTCCGATTACAACCTCGCAGCATAAGGGATTGGAGAAAATAACGTTTTTTAAGGCTAGGAAATCCGCTCTCAAAGCACTGCATTGACTAGAAGTGCCGTCGTTTTCACCTCCACTTCAATCTAGTGCCCCTTGTAGCTATCTCCTAGGCAATAAGGAGCTAGCCTCCTAGGCAATATGGAGTTATCGTTTCTACTCTATTGGTGAGCAAATAGGTGAACAACTCACACTACCAGTTCATTTTGTCACCTTGATTGTTCCTCAACAACATGTACGATTTAATATTTTTTTACTTAAAACCACCACTGGGTGTATATAACGCTATCAATGTACAAAGTGTGGCGTTAATTGAGTCAGTGCCGTAACGAAAAGCACCCAAACGAATTTTAAAAAGACAAAAGCCGTAAAGTGCACATGTAAATACAAAAAAACAACTTTCGGATGATCAAACCTATTCCGTCATCATATGTCTATGAAATAAAACCATAGCAAAAACTGCCGAAGTCGCACCCGGAACAAATGCTGATACAAAATTTCAATTTTTTTTAAGTACACGAAAGCCCTCACCAGCATTCCCTTTAAAAAAAAAAAAAAAGGCAAATTCGGGAGGCGTAGCAGTTGGCCTTAGGAACGTGCTCACAGGGCAGGGGAGGCTCTAACCCCTGTCCTCATGGCAAAGTGACCCTTTTTTTCTGAAAAAAACTGCCCTTTTTAGGTGAAACGGTGGTGTAAAATGGCCTAAAAAACGCAAAAAAAGGACAAAAACGGCTAAGAAAGTGGTGCAAAGAGGGACGGAAATGGTTAAAGTCTCACAAAATGGAGGGTTAAAAAGAGGTTGACAACACACACCAAAAAAAAAAGAAAGGCCCCCAGAAAAAAAGTTTGCCCCTCTCTCTCGGGGACCTGTGCACGTTCCTGGTTGGCCTTGTCCTTCATCGTTAGAAGCCAGTGAAGAAAGACCCGTATTTCTTAATTCTTACTTGCCTGGCTTCCGAGGAGGAAGACGAGGCCAACTCACTGCTGCGCGTCCCGTATTTGCCTTTTTTGAAAGGAATGCTGGTGAGAGCTTTCGTTCGCTTTTTTTTTTTAATTTGGAATTTTGTTTCAGCATTTGTTGTGGGTGTGACTTCGGCAGTTTTTGCTTTGGTTTTATTTCATAGAAACCTGACGACGGAATAGGTTTGATTCCGAAACGTTGTTTTTTGCTGTTACATGTGCACTTTACGGATTTTGTCTTTTTAAAATTGACGCAGTGGTTATTTCGTGATGCGGCTACCATGGTTGCATTGGGGGGGGGGGGGAGGAATTCATAAACCGGAGCTCCGCTCGTCCTTCGGCCGCACTTCCCGCCAAAAATAAGACGACTTTCTGCTGCTTCGCTCGCTCAGCCATTCAAGTTGGTTGTTTTTAATTTACTTTGGAACAGGCACCCATTCAGTGTGTGGCAAGGACGAATTTCCAATGTGCAGAGGGTGCAGATGGCTTCCAATCCAGAGGAGGCCTCACCAGGCGTTACGTCCCGTTTCGCCAAATCCCGTTTCGCCAAAAAGAAAGCAGATTAAAAGCTTTTGCCAAATGGGCAAATCATGTTTCGCCAAATACCGTTCACGAAATTGTAAGCACACGAATTTAAAACATGACCCCCCGTGTAATGATCCGACATTTACAGACAAACACCCGTTCTGCAAAATCCCGTTTTGCAGAATAATTTTTTTTGTCATATTACGTGCGTCGTTCACGCTGCCGCGCTCGCAGCGGCTAAACACATAACACATAACCGCAACTAATCACAAATTCCTTCTAATTACGCATGCATCTTTAGGCATGCATCGGTAATGGTAGATTTTTTAAGGAAATTTTGATTCTACGAAACGATTCTGCAAAACGGTAATTCCCGTTTGGGAAAGGGTAACCATCATGTGTATAACTATTATATTCTGAAAAAGGAATCTTGGCATCGTATCGACCTAGTGACGACCAAGCATTCTATACAATATTCAAAGTACACGTTTTTCCGTCTGCAATTGCCAGTTTTCAAAATGCAAACAAATCAATTGGTCTTATTTTACCACTGCTTGTCTCTGTTGAATGTTTGCCTTTTTAATCTCCGTTACATAGAAATAAAGTATTAAATTTCGTGTACGCAAAATTTGTCAAATTAGTTTTGGCGAAACGGGATTTGTCCTGCAGGCAAAAGCTTTTTAATTTGCTTTCTTATTGGCTAAACGGGATTTGGCGAAACGGTAATTCACCTCACCAGGACCTCACTAGAATGAGGCCTCGGTAAAAACTTCTTATAAAAAGGCGTTACTCTTTGGGAGGAGGCAGATTTCAGCTTCGCTGCTTGAGTTAGCCATTCTGTTGGCAACTGCGATGGTACCCTTGCATAGTCCGTGGTGTTCAGTAGGATCTACTTTGGCATTCTACATTCTTTCGCCATATACCATTATCTGAGGTTTCACGGTTCGAATCCCATTAATTGTTACTTCGTTTACTAGATGTTACTATCTAAAATACCTGGGACGATTCAAAATTGTCACCTCTAAAGCCCAAGTTCGCTGATGTGGTGAAACTGTAAGAAATAATAAAAAAAAAATTGAAAGTCCATCCCCTGCAAAATCAAAACAGAGTGCAGCGTTCTACAATTTTGATGCCTGAACAGAACACAAATAATACATGGGTTTGCTTCGGTCGTATCGAGTTCAAAGATACAAATTAATAAATACATTGTAGGCTAATGTTCAGTAAAGTTTACGTGAACTAAACACCACAGCAGTATTTCTAAGACGTCCCAGAAAAAGCTTTTTCGTGTTCCTTTCGTTTCGTCCTCGGTTCGGTTAAAATTTGCCTTAAACACCAAACGCGAATTTTTTGGTTTTCTAGGATGTCCATAAGTCATCTAGTATAGCTCATTGCGTAATGGCTGACCATTGTTAGGGGTTACTTTCGTAGTCAAGCCAGTGGGTCCCAAGCTAATCACCTATCGTCATCGGGAATTTACAAGCCAACATAACACGATGTATACTCAACAAGACCTTCTAGTTCGCTGAACACTATTTGCTAGTCTATCGTTATTTATTCACTATGTGTTTCCTGTTTCTATTAAAGGAATGTTGCAATACATAAATAATTATTGTGTACGCGGTTTATCTTGAGTCCTGCAGGTATTTTATGAGCGGCTAAGTTTTCCTGGAGGGGGGGGCATTAATCGACGGCCGCCATTGTTTTTGTAACCATATTGGATATCAACAAGGCACTCTGCTACCAAAAACATACAATTGATTATCTGGGTCGTCCTGGGGCGAACTCAAGATACGCCGCGGACACTATATATGTATTTATAAATTTACCCCTTATTCTCCCAGCGTTTGTTCAATTGTGATGGTTTCTTTTAGAGAGCATGAACCCAAAATGGGTTGATTTGATTTATTTATTTAGGCTATAGGGTCTACAAACCAAACTGGGTTATCTGCCCCACGACGATGAGAGGAACATATCAGTGCAGAACATTCTTTATTGCCTGCTTTTCGGCTCTCAGTCCTTTTTTTTTAACAATAAAACGATGCCAGAGTCTAACAATGAAACGATGCCAGAGCCGAATTCGAGTGCCAGAGCTTCCAAGGTTTTTTTTCCATTGACGTCGCACACGTAGGCTACATTTTATACTAAGCGAACAATAAACACTTCTATAAACACTACGATTGCATGAAATTAAATGCCTGCCATTGCAGAAATTATCGACGTACAAAGTCTGTTTTGTTGATGCTGTCAATGAGGCTAACAGCATTGTAGAGCAGCTCCTACCTCTCCCACTGATAAAGAGACAAACCTAACATTTAGACGTTGTCACCGTGTTGTTGGCAAGACAAAGTGTTACCACCGTCTTCTTATTTATTTAACTGTATTTTATTTTAAAGAACGTTAGCCTTTCGTAGTCCATTTGTACCATCGCTGAATAATCCATCGGCGATCGAATTCATTTTGCTAGCAACGAACAAAGAAAGACGGAACGCACAATAACAATACCCAAGCGCGAGCACAGTGAAACGGGCAGAGAGACGAAAAGCGGTCAATAAATAGGTTATTGTTCGCTTTCCTCGTGCCAATAGCTAACAATACCTTGGGCGCTGCGCACCCTCGACATTGTTAGCTCTTGGCACTCGGAAAGCGAGCAATAACCTATACATGACAACAATGTAAACTGAACAAGATTGTAGGAGACAATGCTTTAACAAACAAAACAATACTTCAGGTAAAACAGCAAGCAAACACTATTGACATAGGGCCTTAGGGCTTCGGGCAGATGACCAGGAGTGGTTAACGCTCGTTAAACCCTTTAACCCTTTTTTTAGCGTACGCTATTGTTAGTTAATACAGGATGGCTGTAATTAGAAAGAGTATTTGCAAGACGAGGTTTATGCACACGATTAATTATTACAACAATGAAAAACAATGTCGTATTTGCTCAGGTTTTAACTGGACACTTTAAAACCAACACCAAGAATTTCATTTGTCTCCACAGATTCAAATTTCAATTTTATTTAAAAAAGACATCAGTAAAGAGTAGGGAAAGAGGGACAGAGGAGGGGGAAAGGGACAGGGTGCCCCACCACTCCAGTGGGGAGAAATTGTTGACGATTCAGTACAAAAATTAAAAAAAATAAAAAACAGTAAAGAGGAGTGACTGAAGGGCATAGACAACTTTCGCTACAGCTATTTAGCATATGCAGGATCCGAGAGTTCCTGAATTTTGTACAGCGTTTGTTTGATGGGGAAGCAGTTCCACCTTCCTGGCTTTATACGATTCTTGACCTGTGTGCAAAAGTAGTAGCATGTGCACGGATCTTACGGATTATAGGCCTATTGCCCTGCTTTGTGTGCTCGCAGGGTATACGAGAGGATGCTCGTTCAACGACTGAACTGGCATTTGGAGCAGTCTGACTGCCTTGGGAGTATTCAGTTCGGGTACAGAGTGAACCGTAGTGCTCAAGACACAGTTCTTTTCTTACTTTCTAGTGTTCGTGAAGCATGGCCACAGGGGACACTGCTGTTGGAGTGTTCCTGGACATCAAATAAGTGTAAAGGCCACTCTCACTGGCATAGGCAGTGGCAACAAGTTGTCTACCACAATACTGGCCTTGTTGGGTCAGCGTCCTTTTGTTACTAGAGTCATGGATTCTGGTCGTCACAAGCTGAAACGGACAGGGGTGTGCTGCAAGGCAGCTGTCTCAGTCCGGTTCTTTTCGCTATAGTTGTCAGAGACATCCTTCTGGAGCTTCAACATAGTGCGAACGTTGTCTGCTTTGCTGATGATGCTGCGATGTAGTTTGTTGGCAGGGACACATTGGCTCTGCTGAGTCGTGTCCAGTCTGCTCAGGATCTTATATCAGTACGTTTGGCATCTCGTGGTCTATGCTTGTCCCCAGCCAAAAATGAACTGTTGGTGTTTTCCCGTTCTGCTGTTGTGCAAGCGGGCCCAATCAGTGTTCGGGCCACGGATGTTAGCCTCCTGAAGGAGAAGGTTACCATTCGGCTGCCAGTTCTTCGTGCTTTGCCTAGGTGTCAGTCTGTTAAGAAGGGAGCTCTGCTTTCGGTATACAGGGGATTTGTGCACTCTGTTGTGGATTACCACCTTCCATTTCTGGTTACTGGGCAGATGTGCGCAGCCTACAAGTAAGCATTAATGATCGTTTACAGGTTGTTACGGGTCGCTTGGTTTCCATGCATGTTCAGGCATTATGGGTCGAAGCAGGCGAGCCATCTCTGTGGGCACGTGCTGATGGGTTGTTTGCTGCTTTGTGTCTCCACAACATCAGCAGGGGCAAGCGAGACCCTGTCTGCAATTTTCTCTGGGATTATGAGTCTTTGAGTAAGAGAATGCGTGAGAGCCTTGGTGCTGCTGGCCGTGGAGTCTCGATTCTGCACGATCCAGCGCTTCAGCCTTTAATGCCTGTTGTGGCTGTGTGCCCACCATGCCCGTGGCAGTGGTGTGCGTCCCTGGGATCTGTTTTTGAGCATCGTGTCACATCTTGTAATGTTTTTTTGTGATGTTTTATTTGTCCGTGGGGCAATGGTCGGAGGGGTTGGTGTCTGTACCCCGTCCTTGAAACTCCAGGTAGGGTGCAATGTCACTACTAGTTTTACTTGTGAGCTCGTGGCCATTTCTTTGGCCTTGGATATAGTGCTGACATGCGGTTACCGTCTTTTACCATCTATACTGATTCTCAGGCATGCCTAGCTGTTTAGCAGCTCTCTGTGGCTGCTGTGACTGTTAGTAACCCATTCGTGTTTGAGGTCTGTTGGAAGCTCTGGTTAGGCACACAGGTGTCTGATGTTGTAACTGCTTGGGTGCGTGGCCATTAGTGGTTGAGTGTGCAGACGAGGTAACGAGGAGCGTTTTGCATTCTGGTGACTATGTATCTTTCGTGTCATTGGTCCTGACCAATCGTATTGCTCTTCGCTCTTGGGAGCAGACTGTGTGGAATGAGGAATGGTGTGCTGATACGACTGGCCGCACGCTGTTTCATTTGCACCCAATTGCTTGTTCTGAGTCGGCACTGGATCAGCTTCCCGTGTAGGAGGTGCGTCGGCTCTCGCATCTGCATACAGAGCATTCGCTATTGTCAGCTCACAGGTGTCGGTTGGGATGGGCTGTGTCCCCACTCTGAGCATCTTGTAGGGTTGATGAGACTGCGCCTCACTTTCTTTTCCACTGCGCCCACTTCGACATGCAGCGTTCTGATTTGCGGGCTTGGGTGGCGTGTGGGTCTCTTCAGGCTCTTCTTTGTGTTTGTGGGTGTAAGGCAGTTGCTGTGCGTCGTCTTCGCGCTGTTGCAAACTTCTGTCTTAGCACTGGCGTTTGGCCCTGACCATTCTCCATGACTCTGATCTGCCCCTGCGCCCGCGCGGCCCTTAGTCCTTCATTGAGATGTTGTTCTGTTCTCTGAGTGCAGCTTTAAGCTTCGAGCATCTTGCAGGCTGTGCTAGTTGTATGCAGTGGAGATGCTTGGTTGGGACGTTCTTGCGTGTGATACGCTGGATTTTCTAGGTTCTGTCCAACCTTCCCAGTTACAATTTAGTTGTTGTGCTGTTATTCTGGTTCTTGCGGGCTTCCTGTTGTTCTGTTCTTATTATGAGCTCTACGGTTCTTGGTGTGCTTATAATATTATGGCTGTTGGTCTGCTTGCAGTCCTTAGAGTATTTTGTAGCCTTGGGTTGTATTTTGTTTTATGGGTGCATGGCCTCGGACCAAAGCTCTTAACGATCTAGATCCGGCTTCTTCTGAGGTTATAATTAGATTACGGTTATTGGTTTTGGTCATTATTGGTTATGGATATGGAGCGTGCGGCTTCGGGCCATGGTCCCCGCAATAAAATCAGTCAATCAATCCTGCTCCTTCTCGTCGTCTTGGGGCAGATAATCCAGCTTGGAGTCGTTCTCCCTGAAAAGCAAACACATATTTTTTTTTAAAAGCTCCTGCTCAAAGATTCTAAGTTTTCCACTTGGATTCGTCCAGCTAAATTTCCCATCTCGATGTCTACTCTGCTCATCCTCGGGGCTGATAATCTCTTTAGTAATATTTCTTAAAAAATCAAATCAAATCTCCTGCTCCTTATATTTTTTCTGAAAATTCTCGTGCAGAATAAGGACTGCCTGCCGGCCGTGCTAATAAATTTTTCACAGCAACTTCGAAAGCTCAAAAAGTTATTTCTTGAAAATTTCTAAAGTTTCTTAAGGTATTGTTTTTCTCCTGTAATAATACTTCTTAACCTGTGACCTTTTGCAACGTGTGTAGGAACATAATTTAATTAGTATTATTCCTCAAGCTCTATAACTTTTACCAACTTTTTAGAATAGTACCAAACAGATTTAAAATTCCTTCGCAAAACACAGTTAATAAAGAATGAGTACCACCGAAACCAATTCCTCGTTTACTTTGTTCCTTGAGGGCATGTAATCAACTTCGGTTTAATATTAAAACAAGAAAGTATACTTTAAGGCAAAAATAAAAAGTTTGGAACCGAAGCTAGCCGACAGAGCTCTGTCATTGTGAAGCATAACTATGGCAACGTTTGATTATAAATCGGGAGTTTTGGACAGCTACCACCACCCCATCCATAAATTGTGCCCACAGGACAATCTCCGGGACAATCCCCTGGACACATCTCCTCAGACAATTTCCATTCCAATCTGCTTACCTCCAATTTCCATTCCCTCTCCCTACCTAATCAGATCAATAGTATTACCTACTTTTCATACGAGTACTTTTAATGACATACTAGCTGTACCCCCGGCGTAACATACGCCGGTCTAGCCGGTTCCCGAATACCTAATTACCGGTCGGAATGGCGCCGTCACCCTCCCCCCCCCCCCCCGGGCATCCTTCTGCCTCCCTCCCCCACGTTCTCCCACTGCATGGTCAGATTGAGCCACTTCCCTGGTCACCCCTTTCCACTTTCTCGCTTGAACTTCAGTAACACACACACACACACGCACACAAATGATGAATTTGCTCAGTGCCACCCAAGCCTATTATATATATATATAGATAATATGATAAAACTCGGTATATATTAAAAATGTAAACAAATTGCCGAAGAACCGAACTGAGACCAAGACAGAATACACTTTCCAGCCGAATCATTGGTGCTTCCCAGCGCTCCCAGCCGAAACAATGGTGCCTGAAGGCGTAAGTGACAATTTTGCTAGGTAATTCCAATCGAGATGAAACACACGATATGCCTCGTCTCGTCTTATCTCAACTAGTCTTGGGCATTTCTGTTGTATCTTAGTTTGATTCCTTCGTCTTAACAGTATAAGTCCACGAGGTACGAGGCTGTCGTAACGTAAATATTCAACAGCAAGTTTTCTCGCCATGATCTGTCATGTAAGTCTACCTATCTGTTTGTAACGCTATAACTCTTGCACGGGCTGATTCTAGAGAAATTTGGTGAAAGTAAGAGTGAATTTAGGCCGGCGACATATACAAAAGTGGATTTGCTATGAGTCCGTCTTCTGGGTGGAAGGCAAAACTAGAAGTTGAGTAAAAACATTTAAGGACCATACTTAAATAAAAAGTAAACTGGGAGGGGGAGGTACCTAGGGTCAAACGTTCCGTTGGTGGGGGGGGGATGTCTGGAGTAAAACTGTGCGGAACGGGGTGTGATGTTCAGCCAGACCTAAGGCACTCCTGGAATTTTCGGGAAGAGAAGAACCCTATGATGCCTCGTGCTCATGTCGATCGTGGCACGTTACAGATCGTGGAATTTCCGATTGTACAAACCTAGTAAAATTGTCCCTCTCGCCTTCTGCCACCATGGCTTCAGCTGGGAGTGCGTGAAACCAAAATTCTGAATCTGAGTCTGAGCCAGAACTAGCAAGAGGTGGCAGGAAACTAACGTAAACGCGAATAAAAAAAGAACTTGCTAATAAGAATTTCCAAATTTCGGATGAAAACCGGACTAATGAGAGCACCCTTTCCCCACTGGCCCCCCCCCCCCCCCCCCCCCCCTATCTACACACCAATGGTTTGTCGTCGATGCGCCCCAGCTGATCGGGCTGTGAATTGGAAAAGAGCCCCTGGCAAAACCCCTGCCAGACCTGCTGCTCAAGGTAGAGTGAGAAACTATCAGACTCTCTTGGAATCAGCCGACTTGCCCTTCCATGTACTAGACTTCTTTCTGTTTGTAAAATGTCTAAGTAAGTTTCAAATTAAATCTATTCCATTATGTATTCTTTCATCTATCTGTTCATCTATATATTAATCTGATGGTTAATTTAAACAAATAAGAGAAAAAAAAAAGTCGAAGGGGGTGATTGATAGACACCCAAATATCCACAACAACAACAACGACTTCCGTGTGCGAGCTACGTCATTAAGGTGAACATGTAGTTAAAAGGATGTCCTCTCATATTTTTTTGCCATAATCAACGTAAAAATACCATTATATAGCATTCTTTTTTTCCCTACGGAAATATACGTCAAAATCACGCCCTTTGCTATGAGTTAAAAACGATTTGGTAGGCAATACCAAGGAAGTTTAACATGCCACAACCGACATGAGCACGAGCAGATTTCCGGGCCCTTCTCTTCACTTATAGACAGTTAAAGGCTGGATTAAGGGGTCCACGACAATTACGCCGCCGACAATTCGGTCTAAAGATTGCGAATGGTGCAAGAGTTCGGCCTCGAATCTAGAAGCGCGCTAGCACTTCGACCATCAAGTTCAGATTGTTGGCTTTTCACGGCGTCTTATTGTTGGTGTCTGATTGTTGTTGTTCAAAGTCAGGACATATCGGACAAGCGCGACGACGATATGCTTGAAATTTCACATTCAGTTTACGTTTGACTCCAGTAGCTGCCTTTTATGGTTTGACATTTGGGGATGGTTTTAAATCCAAAGATCGTAATCATTGCTAATGCTATTTCTGTGGACGTTGGGAACACGCCATCTGTTATCAAAATAATTGTCCCTTCCTTTCTTTTGATTTTATTGAGGCCATGACGTATTGTCGAACGCCCCAACTAAAAAATTACAACACGTTAAACCATACCACACCAATTGTCCTCCACAGCTGAGTAACAATGCAGCCTCAGTTAACTTAATGTTTCCGTTTCATAATTAAATCGAAGTGATACATTGTAATTGTAACAATCTAAAATAAATAAAGTTTCTCAACGTCTACTAAACTGTTTATGGGGAAGAAAATCCGTGATGGGTTAACGCTCCATGAATTAAAAAAAAAATATAAAAACCAAACAAAAATCTAAATTGGCCTAAACTAAACTAAACTAAACTAACTTATCGTGTCAGTTGATTCTGTTTTACAGTCAAATGTAATACAACGGGCACTTTATTGGAAATTAATTAATCAGTGACCATTAATTATACCAAAGTGACCATTTTCTTCAGGCTGTTCAAGATACGATTTACAATTATATTTTCATACGGAGCCCACAATCAATGCTCACACTAAAGTAAAACCATAAAAAGACCAAAAGGGTGATATCATACTAAAACCCCATAAGGGTAAAGGGGACCCATTAAGTTTTGGCCATAGGAAGTAGTGATATCTGAGCCAAAATGGCTGCCACCAAGTTTTCCGTCCCAGCCCTTATCACTCGATCTTAACTGACAACTCGGTGCTTGTCACTAAGCTTGAGTGATCACGGTTCGGACCACAAACTTGGCCGAAGCCATTGTGGAATATCACTACTTAATATGGCGATAACTTGATGGGTCCGTTTACCGTTATGAGGTTTTTGTATGATAAAATATAACCCTTCGAAAAATCGGCCAAAATTTTTTTTTAATGAACTCTCATTGCCGTAGGAAGCGGTACGGCTGGTGCAAGCATTTGCAGTAGCACTTTTCAGCACAGTTTTAAAATCTATATATATATAATTACACTAAATCCGCAAGGCAGCCAGCAGCAGCAGCAAGCAGGACATACGAAGCAGTCATCTGCATCTGTAGCGCAGCCAGCTGGACATACGCCCAACAGCGCGAACATACGATGCCATCTACCGACCGAACGGCAACTTAATGAGGGGGGATGGGGGGGGGAGGAAAGGGGAGTGAGACGACGCGGAATGAGCGAGCGAAGCGAGCGACTCCGCTAGTACAACATAATTATCCAACCACACAATGAGGCTGCTTTCGTCAACCCTTTGAAGCTGCGCTGTAACAGGCCTGTGGCTTTCCTACTGAGCTTTGATAAGCAGCGTTCGTCCCGCTAGCACAAACTGAGGCGCTACTTCTATTTCCCCCCACTATACGTGTAGGACAAAGAGCTTTACCGTACGTTAGTGTGTTTGGATAGGCCATGAATCCTTTTCTGGCTACCAGAATGAAATTTGGAGGTTTTGGAGGAAAGAAGTTAAAGAAACGCTTCCAACCATAGCGGTATCAAAATCAAACTTCAGCAAGTGGTCAACACCAAACTTTGGAACACAGCAGCCAACCAACCCATTTCAAATTTCTCAGAAGTAAATTTCGTAAATCACTAATAACACAATAGGAAACATCGCCTACATATCTAAGGGGGTGGCTTCGTTACTATGAACCAGTGTGGAGCAGGAAAGGGGGAGAAATGTGGGGGAAGGGGAGAAGAAACTAATTACTTAATACGTGCCACGTACATACGGGTGAGGTCCGAAAATGACTTCGCATATACTATAAAGAATAACTCACAAGGTAAAACAGACACTCGGCATTGAAGACTAGGCTTAATTGTTAGGATACAAGATAAACTAATCTGAGAAATAAATAAATAGGATACAGGACCTCACGTACGTAATTTGGATACACTAAAAGCTGATATGAACACAAAAATTTTCCTATCTAAATTTTACACTTACACTTAATAGCACATTGTAGACTCACTGCCGAAATTGGAGTGTAGACTCACCAACTAAAAAGTCACTTTCTGTCGAGAAAATGCATCACAGTTGGTGGGGGTAACTGCAAAAAACGGGGATAAAAGGTCCTCAGCGCCCCCCCCCCCCTCCCACCATAAATTCCTAGACCCGCCCCTGCTGTCATATTACATTTTGACTAAAGTAATAAAGAAAACCTTAAAAATTTAATCAAAACGTGGACTCCAGAAGCCAGAAAAGCCACTGCAGTACCAGAAATTGCTTCAGCTTCCGGGGGATGGGGGAGCCTTGCAGCACTCCCCAGACCCCCTAGCTGATTTGGTTGGGCCGTACCACTTTTAATTTGCTTTACTCACTAGAGTGGGTAAGAAATATGTATACAAATGAAAGTAAGTTGAGCTCCATGAAGTACTACGAAATATGTATTCAATTTGCTATCGCTTGCACGTCAGCCCCCAGTGCAATCAGAACTGTGGGAGAACGATAAACATCCTAAAGCTTACCCAATCGGAACTTCCGGAAACTCACTGCCGGGAAATGTGGAGAGTGAAACACTCGGTTGTTCACTTAATGTACATTACACCAAAAATGTCACCACAATTTTTAAGAGTAGGATAACATAACTTGGAACCATATTGCCATAGTTGGCCCTCATTTTTTAACTGGCATTTTAATTTTTTTTAGCTTGAGAAATTTTTTAACTTGGGAATGAATTGTCGTAGGTGGTATTTTTTTGTTCGGACCAAATTGTCTGGGACCGAGTTTTCAGGACCAAATTATGTGTTGGACTGAATTGCTTGGGACCCGAGGGCAGGATTGACCCCGTGACCTGCAGCATTTAAGACATTTAAGACAATCTTGCTAACTGTCTAGAGCGCTCTGGACGGAAGAAGATAATGAAGAAAGTAAGTGGTAACCATTCTGCCATGTTGTCTCACAGAAACGCCTACATTCAACGCCATAAGAAAGCACCTTTAGTGAAACATTTCTTACGTAACAAAATAAGTTTAAAAATGGGGGCCTCGTTACAAATTCACCATTAAAAACTTTTTATTACATTAACTCTTCCACTTTCATTTCGGCTAATTATTTTGTTTACCTTTAATAACTCGTTCTCAGAACTGTTGCTTGGTTTTTGCAATCGTTTAATAATTAATTCGACAAACCCTTTCCGCCCTAGCGCATAAACGGACGTCATACTGATTTCCGTCCAGTCAAAACGGGGAAAACTTCAGGAAATGAGGCGTTAAAATAAAGAAACATAACCAGGTTCATGTTTTTTTTTTTTTTTTTGGTGGCTTGTTCATTTCTGTTTTAAATTTCCGAGCCGTTCTTCCTCATCACGGTAACACAACTGAATACCTCTTTGCACTTAAAAACTATACAGCAAAAGCAAGAACTCCGTATCAGCTACCGATCTCACATCCGGAACCAGCCGTTGAGCTAGCTGCAAGAGGTACTGGAGGTAGAAAATAAACTGCGTCTTAAGTCAAGCTAATGCTGTGAGAGTGGATTTCTACGGCCGAAAAATCGTTGTTTGGCTCAATCCCTTACGCTGCGAAATATATTATTAAGGTTGTAAATCATTAGGGAAAAAACTCCATTTGCAGAAATTTGCAGCAGGTTCCAGCAAATCAAAAAAAAAATGAGCATATTTAAGTCCAAGAAATTCGATCTCACATCACTGGCTTGAGAAACTGAGCTATAGAGTGCGTGGCGTATCTTGAGTCCTAGAAGTATTTTATGAGCGACTACGTCTTCCTGGAGGGGGCGGCTTTAATCGACGGTCGCCATTGTTTTTGTAACCATCTTGGATATCAACAAGGCTCTCTGCTGCCAAAAACGTACAATGGATTATCTGTGTTCGTTCTGCGGCGAACTCAAGATAGGCCGCGCACACTTTAATGTTTTTATTTCCGCGTATATCTAGTGCCCCTTGCAGCTATTTCGACAACTGGCTCTTAGAACTCCACATTGAATAAAGCGCAAAATTGTCACTGGACTATACGATGAACAGTTGAACACAACCTTCTAAAATGTTCATATGCAGTTCACATGAAACAAACTTCGGTGTAGCCTAAACGTAATCTGTGGTTTTAATAGTCATATTAGGGTTCGTACGTTGTTGTCTAAACCAAAATCTAGGTCTTTTCCAGCATTTTCTAGGTTCAAAAGTTTCAGTTTACATGTTATCTTCAGTCACCATAGAAGTAATAATACCTCTGAATTATTCCTTGAACATTTCTGTCAGTAAATTCCACGCTTTCCAGTCTGATAGCGACAATCTGACAGAATTCCATACTGTTTAAGGCCTGGAAGTAAGTCATAATTAATTTCCAAACTTTTCGAGTTTTTCCAGCTGGCGTACGAACCCTGTTTGATGCATTTCGATATCGTTATTATCTTTAAAATGAAACAAAAAAGTGTTTGCTTTTTTCCGTACCTTTAAAATAGGGAAAACTGTGATAGAGAACGCTCTTGTCAACTGCTCAAGTTATCTCGATACCAAAACGGCTCCAAATCGCATATCCAAATTCACCCTCGTCGAAAAATAATTTGTGGAACTGGAATTTTTTCACCGTGAAACACCATGCATTTGGGTCAATAGTCACTTACCGATCAGGCTTAGTATCTCCATTATAAATACAGGCCCGGACTGGGTAGGGGGGAGGGGCTGGAGAGCGACTGCTCGGTGGGCCAGCATCCCCTCTTTAAAAAATAAAATTTGAAATTTGTTCATTTCAATGCTCATGTTGTAATGACCGATTCAACTGAATTCTGTAAAGGAGAAGTGTGTGTG
>JAHWFP010220020.1:0-13322 GCA_023313725.1 Lithobius niger | reverse complement strand
AATTTATCGTAATTTCATGTGAGATTACAAGAAATTATAAACAAACATACATTAAATTTGTTTCTTTAAAATCAACCTGTAAGGAAATATCGGTCGTTTTCGTCACCATTTATTTCGTTTGTTGGTGGTGTTAATTGTGTTATTGTGGCTATATTATTCTTTATCGGGGCGTGCGGCATTTGGCCAGGGCCCCTGTAGAAATAAATTCATATTCAAATTCGTCTTGTCGCTTGCTAACCACTGGACTCTCTTTTAGACACCAGCATATACAGCCTGGATCGCACAAATGATTTGCACGACCGGCAGTATGCCGGGGTAGAAGCGAATGTTGCTACCTAATTGCAGCGAGTTACGTTATTATTACCGATTATAATTTTTGGTGGTGTTGTTTCTACAACAATAGTAGCATTACTTTCTCATTCATTGCTTAAATTAGAAGGATGGGTGTTTACCCTAATGTAAGAATAACCAAAACTTTGATGAAAATTGTAATAGTGGGCGTTTGTTTATCTGAGCATTTACGGTCAATTATTTTTTTGTATCTTGTCCCGGTGGCGGCGGACCGGCGCCCGACTGCTCGCCGACCGGTGCCGGTCTGCGGACCAAACTTTGAGAAACGCTGCTCTAGATGTTCATCTGCGAATCTCTGTTCAACATATGTGACCGTCCAATGGTGCACGTCTTCACCATGATGCACAATGCCAAATTTCCCCAGTTCGTTAATCTGACCCCGGACGACCAAGCATGGGCAGTGGACACCCTCACCCTGTCTTGGGGCCACCTCTTCGGGTTCCTTTTTTTCCACCACACAAGCTTCTGATGTTGTTCCTCCACAGGGTTGGCCGGTCCCCGGCCTGTTCATCCTAGTAACGCCCAATTGGCCGGCGGCCACATTGTTTCCCCGCCGGTTGGATCTCCTCACCGATCTCCCACACCGCCTTCCGCACATTCCAGAATTGCTCTCCCAACATCTGGGGGCCGTGTTCCATTGGCGCCCGAGATAGCTGCGACTACACGAATGGCTACTATCGTTCGATTGCTCGAAACGTCAGGCATTTCTACAGAACAGGTCTCGAAAGCTGTTCGAGCATCCACCAACAAAATATACGACAGCCATTGGCGCCGTTGGTTTCGTTGGTGTCTCCCACGGTAAGTCAGTCCGATCAATCCCTCTCTTCCGAACTTTCTAGCATTCTTGAACGACCTCTTCAAGGAGGACCTTCGCGGTCGCCAATCTTTGTTTACCGGTCAGCTCCAAATTCGGTCTTTAAACCAGCAGGAAGCATATATCTCTTGAACAACTTTCGGATTTCGGCTCTTGTCAAGTCTTTTAATATTGAACGACCAGTAACTCGGCGCCTGTTTCCAAATTGGGACCTTTCCATCATCTTGATGGCTCTTCCCTCGGCCCCATACGAGCCACTCTCAACATGCTATCTTAGCCACTTGACTCGCGAGACTGTTTTCCTGGTCGCATTGGCGGCTTGTCTCACTGTAGTGAAATACAGGCGCTCTACACTATGCCAACCGACTGTTTCTTCCTAGAAGACTACAAAGGAGCCACTTTAATGCCATGAGCATCCTTCCGGTAATGGATATTTTCATGGCATATGAAACATCAAAATACCAGGGCCACCTGGTTGATTTTGATTTGTATTGCCTAAATGAAAATATACATTACCGTCTTCCCACTCTCCTCCCCTCCGTTTCGCCACCTGGGCAATGTAGGGGAATAAAAGATATAGCATCGGCTAATGATGGTACTTTTATAGACAGTGGCTGTGCAGAATGGATGCACGGTGGGTCGCAACGCTGGCAAGGCTCCAAGAACTCTAATCTCTAGATCAAACAGCAAAGCAAAAGCGCAGGTATTTTCACTTAGGCAATAAAACCAAAATGAACCAGGTGGCCCTGGTATTTTGAAGTTCTTATGATTACTTGTTTGTTTTTCAACCATTCATTCGAAGTTAGATCTAACCAAACTCCAGTGCAAGCCTATTTGTTGCCAGATACATTGTTGCTATGCATTGTAAAAAGGCAGCCCAATGACAGACTGTGTCTTTTAACTTTAACAAGAGTTTCGCAGATTTCAGCCTACTGCAGAAAATTCCCCATGTGATAGAAATCTTTGTAGATCATTGGAATAGGGTGTGCAGCGTCCAGCAGCGAAGAAAACCTCGAACCATTAAAGTGTGAAAACGTGACCCTTTATGGAGAAAAAGTGCCCTCAACGTCGTTGATTTTGTGTTACTGGCTAGTCAGCTAGGTACGGCCATGTGTCCCATGTTTATTCCCATAGGGTACAACACACTTGTACAGCAGGCTAGGGTAAGTTGACAAATCTAAATTTTGTCAGGCAGATAAAGTATGGCGTAGAGTAGTGCCAATTGTTATAATGGGGGTTGTAGCTAGAAGCATGTGTCACTGAAGTGGCATGTAAGTGCAAAATTGTTGCTGTAACCATTGTTGAAACTGTCATCCACTACGGTAGATAATAACATGCTTAGTGTTATACAATTATCATTTCAGTACTGTCAGAATCATTGTTGTTGCAAATGTGGCTGCTCACTAAGACACTGATGTCTTTTATTGTAAGAATAGTTGAAAACAAAATGCAGCTCGTGAGCACACAGTCCAATCAAGTAGAAAGAAAGGTAATTTTTTTTCCTTTGATAAAACACGATAAAACATTTGTAGGCCGAACAGCATTTTAGTGAAACAGCGCTCCCTGCCCAAAGAAATGAAGCCAGTGCAGCTGACTTACCTACCCTCTAACAACGTCAAAACTATAGAGGGAAGTAACGTAACGTAATTTGGTTTACCAAAGTTTCATCTAGCAACTAGGGCGTCATCAATTACACTGTCAACGAAAGGAAGTGAAGTGATCACAAACAACCCATTTTGCATTGGAGACGTGTAATGGCGCATCTTGTTTCTTTGTCCATTTGCTTTCGTAGAGAGTGGCTGGATGGTGTTAATGGCTATTTCCACTTGTCGCCCTTTTCTCACTTTGGAAACTACTGGTGAGCAAATAGGTGAGCAGCTCACACTACCTATTCATTTTGTCACCTTGATTATTCCTCAACAACATGAAAATTAAGATTTTATGTCTAAAACCACCTCTGGGTGTAACGCTTTCAATGTACAAAATCTGGTTTTAATTGATGCAGTGGATATTTCGTGATGCGGATACAATGGCTGCATTGGAGTGGATTCCTAAAAGGAGCTGCTCTCGGCCTTCGGCCGCGCTTCGCTCCAATAATCACACTTTTAATCAAATAATTAATTTATTAACAAAATACATAATCGTAATTTTTAATCAAATAATTCACTAGGGGCGTGGTCACTTTCACTGTCGCCATAATGGAGCGGGCTCTGCTTTCTTTGCTGTTTCGTCAGAAAAGGGTCGGCCTTTGAAGGCAGTGATATCATTAAACCAGGGAAAGGATGCCAAAGTAGCTAGCTACTTAGCGGGAGAGTATCATGAAAACATTATTGATGCATCTTTCTCCGTATGAATGGTGGACACTCATTCTTTAACTTTTAGTTTTTCTTTAACCCTGCACCTCCCTTACATTTTCCACCATTTGAATTTCGCCCGCATTGGGTTTTAACCTTAACATGACAAAATATTAAGGCTTGGTTGATTAGCAATTTCTAAACAATAAGAGACAGCTGCTTGGAATTTGGAAACCTGGTAAAAAACCTTCAAAATGTTATATTCAAACGTCAAAAAACATCTTCAATTTAGTTTATTACCGATTTATCTGGATTTTACCAACCGACCCCGATTTCTACAGTAAGGAATTCCGTGAGATGTTCTGAATCGGTATTCGGGATCGGCCCAGCCTTACAATATATGCTTTTAGTTTCTTACAGTTAACAGACATATGTCTGCGACTGAGGCTGCCTCTTTATAGTTAACAATCAATCTTTTAACAATCGGGTACCTTTAACAATTAGAAACGACCTCGCTGTCTCGTTGTTTGGATTTCGGCTCATTTTGTCCCTATTGGCCCATTTTATCACACTGGTGGCTCCTCAATTTCATGTCCGATTTCGGTTTGTTTTTTTCATAAACCTTATCCAGACTCCCATGCTACTGCATGCAAAGTGTGGTTTGGATAGTCCTTGTGGTTTACGCGTAAAGCGTGATCTAAGGTTACATTGTGATCATAGCGGAGCTACGCTACAATTATACTACAGCGAGAAGCATCGTGACATAATTTGGCAAACCAATGTTGCATCATAGTTTTTTTAAAGGCCTACTTCTTTAAAATTACTTTTTATTTTACTTAAGTGGCCCTTGTGCTCAGTATCTACATTTTGTTTCCAACTCTTCTGCATTGGTCTCTTAATGAGCCACCTCCTTGCAACAACAATGCATTCTGATAATTAAGCACTGAAACGAACATTTATGATCTCACCGTTGGATGATAATGCAAACAATGGGCATAACAATAATTTTGCACTACTTAAGGGCCACGCGCTTTTAGTTGCAACCCCCATTTTAGCAAACGGCATTCCTATGTTTCAACAGTGGAATGACTTACTTGAGTGAACCTTGTGCTCATTATCTAAACTTTGTTTCCACCTCTTCTTGCAATAAAAGACATCGGTCTCTTAGTGACCACCTCCTTGCAACAGCGATGCCTTCTGACAATTGGGCACTGAAACGAACACTTAAGCATATTATAACCTACTGTTGGATGACAATGCAGACAATGGGCACACCAGCAATTTTGCACTACTTAAGGACCACGTGCTTCTAGTTGCTGCCCCCATTTTAGCATAAGGCATTTCTACGTACGTCTGTTTACTTGTGTTACTTTTTACCTTTTACAAATTAGATTTACCAAATTTCCCAAGCGAGCTATGCAGGTGAGTTTATAGTCTACGCCATTTAACATGGTGCCTTTGCTGGCTAGTCAGCCAGTAACGCAAAGATCAACGATGTTGAAGCCACTTTCAACATAAAGGACCTTCATAAAGGACCAACATAAAGGACCTTAGGTTGCCTTCGTTATAGGACCGTATGCACTCGATTCCAACGATATGCAAGCGTTTGCATTGCATGGGGAATTTTTCCCCAGTATACGGGACCCTGGCAAACACTTGTTAAATAGACACTGTCTGACAGTGATCCGCTTTTTACTATTACAATAACAATGTGTCTGACAGCAAATAAGCATGTAACGATAATCTCATCTACTTGGTGGCTACATTCTAGTGTGTCTAGATATCTTAATATATTTGGACGCTTTGGTGAAGTGTTTGTTAAGCAGGTAAATATCTGTAGTCTCCATAGTCCTGAACTAACTGGAACATTTATTTTTAAGTCCCATCAGTGTCAGGATTCGAACAGGCATTCACTTGGTTTGTAGAAGATGATACTAACCACTGGGTTGTTGCATCTGTCTTTGTCTGGGTCCCATTCAAAAAGCTTGCGGTCCACGTCGGGTCTTATTTTTCCCCATCTTGTCGTGTTACACGGTTGCGTACTCTATAGTGGGGTCACACCTCCAGTTGTGCCTTACTGTGTGACACAGTACTCTTGTACCCAACGTGCATGTTGTATTGCTTAAGTCGACTAGTTTTTATTTCTTTTCAGAAACAGTCAAACCTAGTTCTTTCCCCTGTAGCAGAAAAATATTTCTATAGGCCTATGAAGTTGGGGCTAAACTAATTAACGAAATTAACTTCCACCACGGAAGAATTTACTAATCATGCATGCAGTGACTACCTAGCTATCTAACTTTACTTTTAAGCTTAAAAGGATCGAAGAGTCGCAACTACACTCTATTTATATTTGTTGTAAGAATTTCACAATAAAAACCAGTAACAAAAATCAAGCTCTCGATAGCATTAAGTGTGCTCACTTTAATCTTCCTACTTTAAATTGTCTAAGTAAATATTTGAATTTTTGATTTAAAATCGAAAATGAAATCTGGGTTTTATTACACGTGCAATTATTACGAATGAAGTGGAAAAAGCTTTGCTGTTTTTAAACACTAGTTCCCAACATTATATATCGAAAGCAGCCTAAAAGTTATTTTAAAAATCCATCTAAAATAAACTCTCAAGTTACTAGGTCGAAAAAGAAATACTACTTACCACCATCATAGTCTTCATTACCTGTACCCATTGTAGCGTTGTCGTCGCAGTAGAAATCCATCGTCACGCCGTCGACCATAGTGACCGAAGGCCTAGGGGTAAGGCCTAATGATTGAGCTCTTCTAACATACTGAAGACCTAGCGCTGTTCTATGCCTGCATGGGGGGGGGGGTCTTTCGCAATTTTTAAGAATAGTTCTAGAAGGTAGGTGAAAGTGGCTTGGGTGCATGGCACCGATGTAGACTTCTCATTACCTTAAAACATGGATTTTAATTTCTATTTTTGTTCTCGGTCTCTATTGTTATCGAAGATCGCCAGTGCCACATCTTGCAAAAACATGGCACTAATGTGTGAGCGAATGAGATAAAAAAATTGTTGTAAGTTTTTGACCAAGTGAAGCACAAATGATTGATCCGAGTTATTTAACAATGCAATACTTCAACAGTAGAGGGTTTCTAGGAATACCCCAAAAAAACTTACGTGTTTTAACCCTAAACTACAAAAGGCCTCTAATATTATTTTTGTACAGAAAAAAGATTTCGGCGATGTCTTTAGAAGCATTAGACACATCACACATTGCTACGCGATAGTTATTTCTTTTGATTTATTGATGGGGAATAATGACAAACCGCAGATTTACCTCTATCACCCACAGGTAGAACAGGATCTTTTTTACAGAGAAAAATCTGTTGCCGAGATTTCCAACAAAACTCGAAAAGATGAGTCGGGGCCACTCGTTCTGTATTGTGCCCCTAGTTACTTGGGTCGTTTAATGGCACATCACTTGGGCCGTCTGATGCCAGAGTTCTCCCACAAAGGAAAACGTTGTGTCGAAAGAAACATTTGGCCGTTAAAATTGTAGCATAAATTTCCGAAACCAAAAAAAGAGAGTCTCTCGTCCCTTTGGTTGGTTCTCACAGCCTACCAAAATGACGTTCTATGCCCGCTAACCTTAACGAATAACTTTAATTAGCAAAGTTAAATTACAAAAAAAAAAAATAAAGTTCAAGTAACTTTAAACAAAATACCTATCTAAAGATGTTGGCAATTTGGTGCTTTCTTCCAGGCTTGTACTTAACCTCGTAGTCTTAGTCTTGAAAGGCTAGGTTCCCTCTTAGAAGTCTAGGATTTTTACCAGCCATTCGTTTTAGCCAGTGCAATGGATCTGTTTATGATCGGTTTCAATAAAGAACTTGGCACCACATATGTACGGCCTCAGTTTGGCCACTGCCTAAACCAGGCAAGCACTTTCTTTCTCGGTCATCCCAAAGTTCTGCCCACGAGTACTCAACTTACAGAAGATGTAAAGGCAAGGATGCACCTCCCCCTCGAGGGTCTTGGAAAGTACCACGCCCACCTCTATTTCGCTACAGTTACATTGTATGATACATGGCTGACTGAAGTCAGGAGCTTTATGCACAGGATACGGTATGTATGAGTCATCCAACTGGATTGGGTCAGGATGATCTTCTTGAGTGCATCCATGAGTGAAGCACAAATATGAGCATACTTAGTGATGTATTGCTGGAAATAGCCCACCAGTCCTAAAAAGGTCATTTGAAGTTTTACACGGCTAGCATCTTAAGTTCAGATGGGATTCTACAACCATCACCTCGTGTCCAAGGTAGGTGGCCTTGCTGGAAGCCACTTGGCTTTTACCGGCATTCACAGTCTATCCAGCTTGTTTCACTACGTTAAAACGCATGTGATCATCACAAGTTTCAACTCCTACTGCAGTGTCATCCTGAAAGGGTGTAACATAGGAATCGATCCCACTAGTTATGGTGTCCACAAGATTTTGAAAACAAAACTGAGCAGTTTCATTCATTTTTAAGGTGTTCGAATTTGCCAATCGGAGTAGTGATGGCTGCTGCTCAAGAAGCCTGTGGTATCAAGTTGACTTGCTCAAAACCTCTAATTTAGGTCAAAAATAGAAACAAACTTCCACTTGGAATCCCTTGCAAGACATTCTTTAATACTCGTGTTGGGTAGTCTTGTGTTTCTGAATTACGATTCGACTCACGATAATCTACAACTGACAAAGTTTTCCTTCCTTGCAAACGAATATCATGGGGCTACCATGAGGGTGAGTCAATCTCTTGTAGAAGTCCCTGCTCTAACATACGCCTTTGACCTCTGTGATTATTAAATTCTTCTCCATGTTACTATTTATTGGGTTTGAGGTTATCGTTTATCCAACTAGATGTCATGAGTGACTAAGTGGGTCCTCCCTGGCAGAGTGAAAAACACGCCTTCTACCAAGTCACAATACTTGGTTAAATCAGCCCGCTGTTTTGGGGTGATATCACCCATGGCCTCTTCACAGTTTGAGGACCATCTTCTGGATGTCCTGTCCAAACGAATTCTTTAGCGTTGTGTTCAGTTCCTGTGAATCCAGGTGATTATAAGCACCTTCCCTGTTAACGAAGGGCTTCTTAGATTTATATGATAAACAGTTTGTTGTTTTCGGTCACTAGTTTTTTTTCTACCAAGTAATTGGTGTCGGATAACCACTTTAAGACCACACAAGAGACTTTTCAGTAAACCTCTACTTTATTGCACGTGAGGGTTTCAGAATCAGAAGTTTGTCACCTTCCTTGAACCTTATTTCAATTGCTTTAGCGTCATAATATGTTTTATTCTTCTTTTGGATTTGGTGCTGTTTTCTAACGTCAACTCCCTAGAAACTTGAATCTTTGGCGCAAATGAAGCATGTACTCCAGAACGGTTGGGTAAATGTCAGGCTCTACCTACAGAGTTTTTAGCAAGTCTAATTACCCTTTGAAATTACGACCATACACCATTTCGGCTGGTGTGAAGCCTGAATATGTAGAGCATACATTACTCCTGGGAGGTGCCTCTCCCAATTTCTTGGGTGATCGTGGCAAACTCCTTGCAAATGGCAAACTCCGTTGCCTGATGGAAGCGTTCCACTGAATTCCAAACAGAAATATTGATGGTCTCTGTACCACACTTCTCAAGAAAAACATAGCTAATTCACTGACGAAGCAACTTCCTAAATACGTCTGGAGTTCAGCTAGGAAGCCTAGTCTCGAGAAGATTTCTAGCAAAGCGTCAACTGCCGACTTGCTGTATGCGGCTTTCAAAAGAAGGGCTACGCTTTAGCAGATGGTCCAGAACTGACAAAGTATATTTATATCCGGCCTTTGTTTTTGGACGGATTGGTTTTACAATGTCAACAATGTTTCTAGAGAATGGCTCTCTATTATGACAAGTACCAAGGGCATAATAAATCCGTCTTCCATTTATTTTGGCAAGTTTCACATATCTTAACATATGTTTCAACTTCAAAAAAAAAAACATGTGGCCAATAAAAGTTGGATAGGATACGATCCTGTGTTTTGGTACCGCTGAATGACCGCCCAAGTATTCGAGTGGGGTGCGCTTAGCACAAACTCTCTACATTTTTTGGCAACACCAGTTGTTTACGTACACCCGTGTGTTTGTCAGCTTGACGGGTTATTTTCGTCTTGCAGGGATTGCTTAACTTCAGCCGTTTTCCAGCATTCCACCAGAATAGGGCACACTTTTTGCAAGGTAGCAAACTTCTCCTTGCCTGTGTCAAGCAGCTGCCGAAGCTGTCTGTTTGTGGACCTAAGACGGCACCATCTAGGGTTTCCTTTATAGACTTAATAAAACCCGTTTGTTTTTCTTCTACTTGGGGCTGTGAATTTTCAGACTCAGAAGAGTCACTCTGTTCAACTTTCAACTCATTGTAGTTGAGTCTAGAAATAGGAAAATCTGGGGAGTACATGAGAGCTTTCTTTCCTCTGCTTCGACTGCGGGTAACCGCGTTACACAAAGACACAGGTTCTGCTAGACCTTATTCATCCAAGTAGGTTCGTGAAAGAACACCCAAGAGTATTTTGTAATGGGGTCCTAAATGGTCTGTGACCAGGGCTTGGTGATCAGGGGCATAAGGGGTATCCACCTAAATGAGGGCAATCGCATGTGCCGTAGTAGGGCGTTCTTACAGTGGGGGTATTCACCTGCAAATTGCTCCGGGAGCACTAGCTCACGAGCTATTATATTGTGTCTTGATGCTGTGTCACGCAAAATTGCACATGGTAATTTAGGAAACCACCGGAGTATGTGTTACAAAAACACATACACCAGTGGAGGGTCATTGGCGTTTCCTAAATTACTATACACATTTGTTTCAATGGACTGTGCCTGCTGTTGCAACTTGAGGTGACATTTTTTTGGGATGTTTTCCGGTTTGTTAAAAAAACACAAGCAATTGCTAGGTTCTTTTTTCGAGACTTTCCGAAATTTGAATTATCACCTGTTGTTGATAATCCGTCAATTTTCGGTTCTGGAACCTTCTCGGGAGCTTCTGTGAATTTGCACCCTTGTTGTTGTTTTGGGAAGGATGCCTGTTGCCTCCCTTCTGACTATTGCTCTGTTTTGGGGGTGGGCTGGCTGTCTGGCTGCCCCACAGTTTGTGATGTAGCCTTATCTGCCGACTTTAGGCTACTGTCTAATACAATTTGTTTGTTACGTGTGCTCCACTCGTCTACTAAAATGGCAGCTTCTTCAAGAATGTGAGTGTGTTGCTTGTTGGGCAAGACTTCAAAAACTGCTCAAGGAGAATTAAATTATTTACCTTGTCTATCTCTCTTGTGGCTTCCACCAAGGAATCCATTGACATAAAGTCTTCTTAATTCGAAAAAATGATCATGGAAGAGCTATTCCGAATCTTTTTCTAAAGTTCTAAATTTCATTTGAACTGTTTCTTTGGCTTGTAGGTTTTCACTAAATCAAAATTATGTATTTCAGATTGCTCTAGTTGTGTGCCACCTTAATTTATACCTCCCCCAATTAATGGTTGAAGGCTCACCACCCACCGATCCTTGGGAATGCATAGCGTTTCCATTGTTTGCTCAAATACAATCAAAAATTATTTATTTCTGATTTATTCCACTTGTTTAAGCAAGTGGACCACATCAGCCGCCTTGTAACACCTCGTTTCTTCGTGGGTGGATGAACTGAGGACTTTAGAATGGTCTAATTTCCTGAGTTCTATTTCTTTGTCTTTTAGATGAATATGCACTGAATATTGCTAATTCACTGTAAGCTATTTGCAGATCTGCTTCATGTTTTCTTTACGCGTCTAGTTGAGGTAACTTAACTTGATCTTTTTTGGCTTCCTGAGCTTTAATTGCTTAGCTCACTGTCTTTTTTTAGAGTTAACTGGCAACGTTCCATAGCCGCGGGGGCTAAAACGTTTATCGTTCACCGCTGCATCTTACAGCAGTGTTACAGCAAGTCATCAAGCACAGTAGGAAAAAAATTTGACAGTTATCTCTCGGCGATGGGTAATGTAAAATGTTAGTACAAAATCTCGTCCTCTCCATCTTCCAGCCGCAGTGAATCTTCACTTGTGGGCTCGGTAGTTCTCATATCAGTTGCACGGTTGTATCAGCTCATCTGACATCTAATGCATACGCCCAATTTTTTATTGTACAGCTTGTACTACCACTGCTAGAGTACAAAATCGTCTTCGGGTGTGATTTCGGCACAGTTCGATCGGCCTACGTCACAATGATTTTATGGTTTACTGTAGGGTGGTTGGGGTTAGGTTTTGTTGATGTTAGCACATCAGTGCTCGGGTTCAGGCAGAAAATCTTATAAGCTGCCCACCAGTTGAACCAGGCTTATACCTCCAGTTATACCTTACGCTTCCAGTCAAGCCCACCTCATTCCCCCGTAACATGAGGAATCTTTCTTTAGACCTACGAAATTAGGGCGTAACTAATTAACGATAGCATAGGATTTTCTACTACCAAGGAAGAATTTACTAATCATGCATGCAGTGATTACCTAACTATCTAACTTTTAAGTTTAAAGATCGAAGAGTCGCAACTACATTCTACTTACATTTATTGTGAGGATTTTGCAATAAAAATCAGTTACAAAAATAAAGTGCTCGCAGCCTTTAAGTGAAGTTCATTGCTGTATTTACAACGATCAAATGCTTTTAGTTTGCTTTTAGTTTAAGTGAACATTTCAGAATAAACTTCGAGTCACAAAATTAGTTTATGTAAACATGGTTAAATAAACTTCCGACTGTAGAATTTACTCGCAAACGAGATAATACTCATTGGTTAAACAAACAGTTCCATGTACCCTTGACACAAAAATTTTCAGGGTCTCGGCCGATTTTCAACTACGAAGTAAATATATAATTTACAGGTTCATTTTAATGTGTTCAAACATAATAGGTGGTAGGACATATAACAAATAAATGCTGTTATATAAACTCCGATTCTATGCACGTTTAGAATGGCTTTATGCCAATCCCCATGACCACTGCAATTCTAGCGAGAAAAAAATATGGCGGTTGTATTACCATGTACAAATCTTGTATTATGTAACACAAAATAAGAAGAAAACGATGGGCCCTCAATAGGACCTATTTTTGTTTCTGCTAATGAATTTTGTTTGGTCTGGAATGTGATGAAGGTTCTATAAAAGGTTCTGAAGGCTCTCTTCCATTTTTTTATAGATGAATTCCAATGTTCGGGTATTTCAACCCCCCTCTTTCCAGGGTGGGCTAGAACGCTACTCCATCAGAAGTTTTTCCCGAATTCTTTACAACTCTGGGACTCAGGATGTTACACCATGAATTTAGGTCATCTTTTCGCCATACGTGTATGGGCAAAGTCTGACACTGGAGGTTGTCTTTATTATTCTGCAAAAATTATTATTAAATAATCCAAAGTAATAAGAAATCAAAAAGTTACAAGTGTTTAAAGAATAAGTTCTTCTGCTGAGGGATAGCGAATCTAAATACGTAGGAATATTCTTCATTTTTACGTCTTAACTTTTGTATCAGATATTTGTATAACTTTTCTTGTTTAAATACGTATGTAACCTAGCAACACCTTTCAACCAGAAACGTTATCTTGCTTTGTTTTTCAGGCTTGCAAAGCCTCATGCCGATTTCACAAAATAATGGAAAAATACAGATGCGTAGATTCGTCATTTCCTCTAGAGCCAGTGCTACAATTTTTTCACAATGGAACACACAAAGTGTGTAATTATACAGGTAAGATAGGCCGAGTCGCCCCTCCCCTCCCCCCTGCCCGGCCTGTTTTTCTTGGAGCCTTAGATTCCACATAAAAACTATCCATTAGCTATTTCGTGCAGTAGTGTGTGTATGGATAGGTGTTTAGGTGTAGTTA
>JAHWFP010220016.1:0-10867 GCA_023313725.1 Lithobius niger | reverse complement strand
TTTGTTGATTGGAATGTTTCCTTTCATTCAGTTTAGACTGAACACTCATAAGTTGCGCTTCAAAATTGTGGAAGTATAAAATCTCAAATTTGGATTTCGTCCCATAAAACCTCATTTAATGGAAACTAGTTTATCTAACTTATGCGATGTATTGTTTAATATTTACGTCACATTTCATTTCTTATTCATGTCAAAACTCGTTCATCACTTTTTGCGTGAAATATCAGATCTCTTTTATCGCAGATATCTCACAGAAAATATGTTACAATGTTAGATATTAGTACTAAAAACCGCGTTAGCGTATAAAATACGGCAGCTGTTAGGCCACTAACACGTAATTAATTGAATGGTTCGCAAATGTCGTACAAACAACTAACGCGGAGCGCGGTGTTTATTTATTTATACTTTATTCGCGATTTTTCATATCCGAGCTGCGTCCTTTTTTTTTTTTTTTTACCAAAAAACAAATGGAGCTTGCTTTTTACTGTAGCGTACAATAACTGTCTTAATGCAAAGTTCAGAGCTCATGTTGCTCATTGAATAAAAGTCTTTCTTTATGTCCAAGTTTTTTGTTGCGTCACACCTCTGAATGGCTCTTGATTCGTTTCGCGACTTTCATGTGACTGAAGATCAGATGATACGGTCATTGGATCTAGGTAGTGTTAACACGTGATCGCAAAGTTTTTTTGTTTCGTGCGCTAAGAAGAAAAACCCGATGCGTGCGCTATTGAGAACCACTTAATTAACCGTAAATAAGATGCAAACCTATTTCCGTAGCCTTTTGGACTTAAATGAAAGAATGCTACTGCTAAGCCATACAGCGATAGCGCTTCGGCCTTTGGATTCAAAGGTCGAGGGTTTAATTCCCGGTCAGGCAATCTGGCATTTAATTCCAACAGGCAATGGAAGTATAGGTTTCCATGTTTATTCATTAACCACCAATTCAGCCTATTTGGCTTTCCGTCCTGATTAATTAACGTTTAGCGCTCAAAGCTATAAACAAATCCCCTCCGTAACCTTTAAAAAAAAAAAAACTAATGCTTTAAAGGAACATACACACCATCATCGTGGTTCTGACACGAGTAGAAGAATCTCCAACTTGTATTTCGGGACGGTCACGCATTACTTGCTGTGCCTGTTCCTGTTGAGCAGCATTAATTTTTTTCTTCTTTTTTTTTAAAGCATTACGAGATTTGATCGTTATTAATATCAATTAAAGGTACATAAATCCTTCCCATATGTCGTGTGACCCGTTGAGAATAGCGTTTGCAACATTTGCGCAGGTTAGAGTTAATATCGCAAAATCACCTCGCACGAAAGAAGAAAAAAACAGGAAAATGACTGTGTTGGGAACATTTAGATACGTTTGAACTAATGTCACAGAACCGAGTCGTACAGGAAAGCCAGCCAACAGGGATATGCATGTACCTTTAAATAACTAAGCAATCTAATTAGGCTACGCCGGATTTAGTGAACTAAATCCCTGCAGAAAACTACTAAACACGGCGTTCAAAATTGAGGCGGGAACCAAACTTTAACACCTAAACAACGATGGCTGCGTAAAAGTAATGAGTCGGAGGGGTAGTGCGCCTTTACGTGGGGGGTATTGCATGTATAATTTATAAGCAAGTCAATTAAATTCGCATGTCGTTTGAATTTGCCTTTTCCCTCATGAATTGGTAATGGAACAATGCGGGGGGAGGGAAATTTTACATCGTTGCGGCAAGCACGTAACACTGTACGAAACTTTAATGAGAATAATTTTGTACATTTAAATTATTTATAAATGAGCTCCAGCGTCGTAGTCGTTTAGGAATGGAGTTAGCAAATCCTTTTCCGCACGTACGTTCTTGGAGCACGCGATTCGTGCACGCGACCAGAATTATTATTATTTGTGTTTCTTTCTTTTTCATTTTTTTTTTTCAGAACGGAAACTTTACTAATTACGTAGTTTATTACGTTACTAGGGATAAAGTTACACCGATACGGGGCGGGGAACAGGGCTGCTTCCTGTTGTTGTTGTTTTGTGATTGTTGTTGTAATTGATTAAATGGACCCATTAAGTACTAGCGAGTTTAGAATGCAGTTCAGTGATAAAGTTTCGTCCCTCAGATCAGGGCCGTTATCAAGCAGAAAATGAAAAAAAAAATTAAAACATGGTCGAAACACAAATCTACAGAGTGATTAGTCAAGTTGTGACCGAGCTTGATAGCTAAAGTACTACTGAACGACGTATTATGAGACTCGGGTGATGTGACGAGGCCATGGGAAACCACTGATTGGACAAGAAATGGATGACCTTGCCAAATGTTATCAAGGTCATTCAACTGCTAACTTCTTAAGTATGCATCACACACCATGAGAGGAATATGTAGGGAACAAAAAGACATTACCAATGAAAAAATCTGACAAGATTTGCAAAACCTATGATGTACGTAAAATGGCTACTTTTTGACCCTGAATGGCATTCCATTCAAACAGCTGTCGTGCAGGGAACCATCGCTTACTTTCAGGGGTCGAAAGTAGCCATTTTACGTACGTCATAGATCCTGCAAATCTAGTCCGATTATTGTTCTGTTTCTGCATTGGTAATGTCACTTTGTTCCCTACATATTCCTAATTGATACTCTTATTAAGAAGTTAGCAGTTGAATGACTTTGATAACATTTGGCAAGGTCGTCCATTTCTTGTCCAATCAGTGGCCCCTCTTGGCTTTACCACGTCAGCCGGGTCTCATAACAAATCGTTCTGGAGTACTTTAGCTATCAAGCTGGGTCACAACTTAACTGATCACCCTCTATATCTATAGAGCAGTGACATGACGTAGTATTATTGTGTATAACTCTATGGTGGAGCCGGTTACTGGGTTAGCTGCAAGGAGCACTGAAGGGAGAAAGGAAGATCGTCTTATTAAAGCCAATGCTATTAGACTGGGTTTCTTAAGCCTATAACGCGCGATTTTTGTTGTTGGGACAACAGCGTTCTTTTAAGCCTAAGAAAAGCCGCTCTCACAGCACCGTCTTGACTAGAAGTACCGTTTTTTTCCGTTACGTTTTAATCTAGTGCACCTTGTAGCTATTACCTCCAAATGGTTTCTCGAAGCCAATATGACGTCACTTGACGCTGCTCTATAGCACGCAATTCTAGAAAACACAAGGTGAATGTCTTATATTCAAGAAGGATGCTTTTGGAATGTAGGTTGGAACTGTCGTCAATAACACTGATAATGCTACTGAGAAAATAGAGGAGGATCTTGTTTTCATTGGCGATTAGCTTACTGAAATTTGTCAACCCTTAATATTACCAAAAACGATTTTGTTAATTTCTCTCTTAAAGGAACTGTGTTGCCAGATGACGCTATAATAAATCTACACAGATGTTCTCTGCAGTTACAACAACATTGTGACTGCCAACGTGTAACAAAGGTAAATGAAGAAAATACCTTGGAGTGTTTCTGGCCAGTAAGTTTAACTGGAAATGTCAAATTAATTCTGTTACTACCAGGCTTCATGCTTCTATGCAAAATGTTTTACATTAGAAAATTGTACCACGCAATCTTACATTATAAACCAAAGTCTCACAGCAGAAATAAAACAGCCGCAACGACCCCCGGAAAGGGAACAATGAAAACGTGCGCGTGTGTCCATTCTTTGGCATGAAGTTGAAATTGGGACATTGTTGCCTCGACTAACAGTTATCTCTGCGCGGTCATCGCAAAGGCATGTCTTAAATGACATCATGTACGAAGGACAGTTATTTTTCGCACGCTAAGGGGCGTGGGGAAGGGCCTGAACGGGGAATGCCCGTTGGTGGGGCAGTTCTTATGTTAGAGCCACTATTTGATTACGATATTGCTTTGCGGAGGGAGACGATTGACGGAAAGGCAGCACCGAGCAAATACTGGGAAACAACCACGGGTCAAACAAATCCCCGGGCGAAGCCGGGTACGATGCTAGTACCTCAATATATATATTTTTTGTTTGCCATGACCCAATCTTTTATGCAGTTATCAATTTTATGCTGGGGCGGCACTTCTGCAAATGCACTTGATCGTGTAGCTAAACTGAAAAGGCAAATTATTAGAGCGATTATGTTTCAGAAAAGACGTGATCATTCCTATCCTGTCTTTCAACAGCTAAATATTCTGCCAGTTTGACATTTCTACGTTTAGAGAACTTTGATTAATTTTTGTAAAAACGGTGCTCACTTGTCAACTCGCCTGGTTACTGATCACCAAACTAGGAACGAATCCTGTTTATACGTTGTACAGCCTAAGGTTGATAAAGATAAAAAATGCAGTTACTGTCTGAGGTAATAGTTTTACAATTCCTTGCCCACTGGTATGAAACGTACATTTCTCTTTCCGACCTCCTACCCTCCCACCACCTGCTGCCATACGCCTCCCTCCCTCCCCGTTTCCCCCTGCCGTACCCCCTGCATCCCACACCCTTTGCTACACGTAGTTGAATTTGGATGGGTAATTTTATTAGATACTGCCCCTCTCCCTTTTCTCCCCTACCTCCCATTCTCTTTAGCTATTATAGCATTAAAATGCCAAGAACAGGGTTAAAAGACGCATTGACGAACACATTCCACATGGAATAGAAACGTATTGGATATATATTGCGGCCAAAATTGTACATTTAAAATATATTTAAAGTACATTTAAAATATGCAATTTTGGCCGCAGTATATATATCCAATACATTTCTCTTCCATATGGGAATGGGCATACTCCGTCCACGGCCCCCCTCCACTGCCCATGTGGGTTTTTTTTTTAACATCCAGAACGTTTCTGACCCACCCTGGCTCTCGTCGGTTCCGTGCGTGGACCAGGCGTACCTTTGTCTTCCATCGGTGGGTAGTATGCCGAGGTTTGATGACATGTTCTCTTCTCTCTGCTCCCTTCCGACTCAGATGGCCTTTCTGCGATCATTGTGTATGAGTTATTGATGTTGTGTTTAGTTTCTTTTTTATTTAATTTTTCTTTTCTGTGTTTTTGGTTTAAAATTAGGTTTAATGTAGCTGTAATGCTTCGTTTAATTATTAGTTGTTTGAAGCTTGTAGCAATTTTGCGTATTGGGGGATTTTTGCTGCGAATCAAGTTTGGTGACGTGGTTTGCTGTCCCTTAACACGCCAATCAGCTGCAAGTATTTAAGCTCACCGCCATGTGGGCTAAAGATCAGAGGTTTTGTTAGAGAGCGGTGGTGCTGGTGGGTGACGGCCAGTGCCTTTCACGGGCATTGGCTTTTTGCGTGGCGATGCGTAGGCTATATGCTAAAATCAGGAATAGCGAGCGGAATTATATCTAAAAGAAAGGCTAGAACGAATTTTCTGTTTCTAATTTGTAAGAATGAAGGTTTGACTAAGCTTTCTTTGCGTTTTAACTAAACTTCCTTGAGTAACCTAATGTTTTTAATTTGTTTTGTGAGTTTTTTCAAATGAAAGCAAGTGTGTCAGCTGGAATCTTCCGTCGAGTTTACGATTAGTTTAATTTCCATTCACGACTTTCAAGCTAAATTTACCTAAAGAAAGAAATCACAAGGTAAAGGGTAAACGAAGTAAGCTGTCTGCATTAAAGACTGGCCTTGTGAGGAAACAAGATACACTAATAGGAGAAAGAAGGAAAAGACAACTGCCCCGACTGGGACTCGAACCCAAGACATCCCAGGGCAGTTGTCTTTTCTTTCTTTCTCAGACTAGTGTATCTTGTTTCCTCACAAGACCAGTCTTTAATGCAGACTGCTTGTTTCGTTTCCCCTTTCCCTTGTGATTTCTTTCTTTATTTGCTTCTTGCATTGTTTCTAGTGTGGAGGTCAAGAAAGCAAAGTTGCTTTCCCTCCTTGTATGTATGTTTGTGATCTCTAGGTCACCACAGAGGAAGATTGAACAGCTACTTAGCTCGGCTGGAACTTGTAGCCAAAACCCGCCCCGGTAGCGCAGTGGTTAGAGCGCTCGGCTAGTAAACGGGATGTCTTGGGTTCGAGTCCCAATCGGGGCAGTTGTCTTTTCTTTCTTTCTCAGATAAGTGTATTGTGTATCCTCACAAGGCCAGTCTTTAATGCAGACTGCTGGCTTCGTCTGAATTTAACTGATCATTCCTCATTTCTGTCCATTTTATTGCATCCGCTTCAGCGTGTAGCCTGGATTTGTTTTATTTTAGCCAGTAGCGATTTAGTGCCTGAGTTTTAAGCCGTTTTACGCCGCGACCGTCATTTCAATTTAAAACTCTGGAATTTTAATCGTTGTGTGGATTCGACCCTTGAGTTTTACTCCCCCCCCCCCCATTTTACCGAATTTACACCAACTTTTATGAATAATTGAATGAAGGCCTAAGTGTGTTTAACCCTATTGTGGAGAAAAGAAAAAAAAACACTTCAAAAATGTTTTTCCGTTGTTATGAAATTTGAGGGTTCAATCACCCGAGATTTCCATTTAAGAGTTTTTGGAACGTAGTTTTCAACCATTTTTTCTTTCTCGTAAAAGACCGTTTTGAAAACTGTTGTTTCTCTTCATTGCATGTGACGTGCATGCCGGATGTTTTAACGAACTGCTCTCAAAAAGTTACTTTGGTGGAACAGAAAGGCTGCAATTTGGTTTCAACTCTGCTGATGTTTCAACTCCCGAAATTGACCACTCCCAAGTTTCGTCAGGTTCCGTTAACCATCCTCAGTTCCAAACTTCCTGTTTTGTAACACGTAATCAGCACCATTTCAATCAACCTTGTTTCACGAAACGTTAAGTACTGGTTATTTTTATATTGTAGAATTATTAATGGAAACGAAGTACCAGAAACGAATTATTGAAGGTTATTTTTTATGTACTCTTTCTCGGAAGTGTTTTGTGTTTTTAAGCACAGATTGTTATGTGTAAATTATCTATTACCGACTTCCTGCAATCTTCTGGATTTTCACAATTTGTTCCTACTATAACTCATGTTTTTTTTATGCACGCGTGTTGGTTTTAGATTTCGGAAAAAAAAAAGACTTGGTATATTGCTAAAAGTAATTTTAAGAAGAATGATCTGGTTACTAACGAAAGCCAGGCCCATTTTCGTTTACATTGTTCCTGTTATCACTAAATTACAGAAAAGTGGGATTTCTCTTGGCCACGCCCAATTTCAATGAACCTGGGACCTCAAGGAGGATCATGTGGGCCTCCTCTGCTTATTGAAACATCGCAGCCAGGCAAAAGATCGTTAATCCGATAAAGGGAGAATCATATCCTATAGGCCAGACAGAGTGAGCGTGTAATGGTAGAATGTGATGTACAGGCTTAAGTTTAACCAAACCAAGGGAAATTCCTCACACCAGTTTATCGCTTTGGCATGAGCGATCCGTACCGTGTGGGAAAAAAACGTGTCCTTCGTGGATGACGTCATTTTAATACTTAATACTAGCGGAAGCTCACAGAGAGCAAATTGTTAGCCCAGGTAACAATGTGCCAATTTTATTTTTTCGCTGGCTAAAGAATTAACACGCTCGCCTGTCTTCATTGTTTAGTCGTTGGCGGTTCTGTCCTCGTCGTGTGTGAAACTTTGAAACAAGAGTTTCATGAGTAGTGATGAAGGCCGAGGTAAAATGGGTTTGGGTAGTGGCTGTATAGCTAGATGGATCCCTGGAGTGGAAACAAGTAGAACCTACAGTGTAGAGGCTCTTGAGCAACGAAACTGCTACTTGACCGGGGCGCACTGCCTTAGGACGAAGCCAATTTGCTTGTCGTTTCTGTAGCCGGTTCCCACATACCTGAGCAAAATACTGTAGTGGGCAGTATGGAATGAAAAGGATGCCGACTGCCCCCTGATTCCTCCTCCGAACTCCCCTGCGGTCTGATTTTCCCCTATGCCCCCTTCCCCCCATAACCCCTTTCCCGTCCCGTACCGCCTCCCCCGTCCCAGACCCGGATTCCCCTATTGAGTGGTCTGAATATCCTCATCTCTGTTCCCCCTCCATTTTAACCTGTGCTGATTTGTTTTGTTATGGAAGTAAATGTCTTTTTTCAATGGAGGACGCTCAATTGCCCGTTTCTCAGTTCTGATACCAAGCGCAATAAATCCAAGATCGTGCATGCAGTGATTGTTACTGAACCAACTTTGAAATTCTTCACGACGGCTCTAAGAGGTAGCATTATTAAAGCAATATTTCGATTGTTACTGATTGTTACAGGCCACACCCGTTTGTTTGACATTGTCGGTCGCCCGCCCTCTTTCATTATAGTGCGTAATGATCAATTTGCTTGCCCAACCTTAGCGTATTATATATATAGATATATATATATATATAGATTATATATATATATATATATATAGACGCTCGAGTAAACACGAGCCAAACACAATCACAGCTTTAAGTATTAAAAACAGAGTCCAAACTATGCGAGAGATGGGCAACAATGGAGAAATGACAACAACACTAGGTTTCCTTAACAACGTTTCCTTTCCTCTTCCACGGAGACGGCCGTGGCCGAGTTGGTAGAGGAGTGTGCCTCACGTTAAAGAGCTCCTTCGAATTGCTATTTCGAGTCCCGACAGGTTACCCCTACTTTGGTGGAGATAGAAAAAGAGAGAAAATTAACGTAGCAGTTAAAGGGTTAATAATAACTAAACGGACCCGTGTATCCTGCACCCTGTTTTAGCCTGTCCCGTTGTTTGCTTTTTTTACGATAATAAATCGCTTACGCAGTATTTCACTGTTTGACAGATCCTTCAAATTTACCCGTCCTCAACGCGACCGGGCATGAACCTGACCTGTCCTCCTCCGTGCACTGACGTATGACCATCTTGTCTGATGTAAGTGTTAATGGGACTTCCCTTTCTTGTTCCTTTCCAACTTATCTTCCTTTTCCCCGGGGTCCGGTCGAAATCCCGACAATTAAAATCCCGACAATCAAAATCCCGACACCAAAATCCCGACGGATCCAATCCCGACAGTCAAAATCCCGACAGGTCAAAATCCTGACAGTCAAAATCCCGACAGGTCAAAATCGCGACAGTAAAAATCCCGATAGTCCATAATTCCGACAGTTGAAATCCCGACAACCTAAAAAAAATCCAACATTAAAAAAATATGATTACTTGCTGAAAATCATTTAAAAAATAGCAGGATACGAAAAATACCGATATTGCCGAATTTGCCAGTAATTCGACCTGGATCATTACTAATGGGGAAGACCCATGAGCCCTTATGCTATTGAAGCAGGTTGACGGGGCAAGTCCACTCACACAGGAGCATCGCCTTTTCCCCTTCCTTCTCCCGCTTTTTTCCACTCTTTTCCTCCCCCCTGCTTTTTTCCCCTCTTCTCCCCGTCCCTCCCTTGCGAGAAACCCTCTCATATTTGTTCCATATGGGACAATGTCAACGGGACTTTTCCTCTGTGAATTTGAGACCACCACCTAATTGTGTGCACAATGTATTTTGAGTCCTGCAAGTATTTTGTGGATGGATGGGGTGGCTTTAATCGATGGCCGCCATTGTTTTTGTAACCATCTTGGATATCAACAAGGCACTCTGCTGCCAAAAACGTACAATCGATTATCTGTGCTCGTTCTGCGGAGAACTCAAGATAGGCCACGTACACTATAGTATGGCGCCAACTTGCTTGTCGATTGGCTGTTAAGAATAACTACAGCTGAAAGGCCGTCAAAATTGACGGGTGCCAGTTTTAACGGGTTAAACTGACAAAAGTAAACAGCCTTCCCACTGTTCCTTTCTTTGCCTTCAACTTTGCGAGCGTTACTTTGCTGTCCTTCGACTTGGGGAACATTACTTTGTGTTTGGCATCATCATCTGCTTCCGTGGCTTCATCATATATACGACCGATTGTCTTGATCGTATACAATCGTCACGGATTTCTTTTAGTTTCTTCAGAGTTAGTTCCTTTGGTTCCTTTAGTTCCTTTGGTCCGTCAGATTCTCATTTTCGCTCCCTTTAATCTGCAACCGACGTTTCATAGTTGAACGAAGATCAGCCAGCACTGGCTTTTCGCAACACATTTGCAATTTTCAATCTGAAGGCCGTGAACTTGGTCTTTGCGCAACTCACCATTTTCTAATTTCAATTCCTGAATTTGCAGGCGCAGATCTTCTACCAGTTTACCTAAGAGTGAAAGACAACATTAAACACCGCTTTGAACAGATCAGCACCGAAACCACGTCACAGTACAATTTCCAAGTTCCACCCACAGTTTTCATGACATTTCTTGCCGGTTGTGCTAACATCTATCGACACAAAGCGACAACAGATGTCGTTGACGCATGTGTTATAATTATAGAAGACGTAATATTTCGTTTGTTGCTGATTGTTACAGGGCATCGACATCATGTCAGCCATCATCTTCTTTCATTGCCACCATCTGGTTGGGCGGTGTTGCTGTTGCCGGCCTATTATATGTAAGCGTACGATGATGATGATAATAATAATTTGCACTGATTTTCGTACTCTGTTTGCTCAATTATCTCGGACGGTTGTATTCAATAAACGACCTGTGGCACGTCAAATCCTATTCCTTGTCGAATCGGTGCAATGTTATTCGCGCATTGCATGCATTGGCATGTGGACTGGACTTAGGCCTACTATAGGGTTTTGCGCGCAACCCAGTGGCTTGTTGACAGTGAAGACCAGTCTAGACGGTATAGGTGGACTGAAGGGTAACACGACCGTCTCCTGTCCGGGCTGTCCAGGGTTTGATCCTGACCCCAGCAATTCCCCGACACTTTCGGGATGAGAGGGGCCCTGTGGGCTGTGGTGCCTTGTGCTCATGTCGATTGTGGCATGTCTAAGATCCTGGGTTTTCCGGTTGTATTTCTCCAGCTAAATATTGTCCCACTCGTCATCTGCAGTGGCGCAGAAATTACAACAACAACAATAA
>JAHWFP010220012.1:172-10325 GCA_023313725.1 Lithobius niger | reverse complement strand
CCTGATGTCAGTGCAGAACTGCATTTGGACTTATTACGGCTGCTAAGTGTCTGGCCACACGAGGCGGTGTTATAAGGTTGGTATGGGCAGTAGTGAACTGAACTTCTGTAGCAGCTCAGGGAGGAAATTATCAACTTATGTATTGTAGTTTTAGCTTCAGTGCTGTAGAGGAGTCTTCGTATTCTTTTTGTTCCTTTCTTCAACTCGTTGATTATTTAAGTCAGTCGTTTTTTTTTCTGGGACGTGTCATCCTTACAGGTTACTGCTCCGTAATAAACTCTAATCTCTACAACGCAATAATAACCAATTCTTGCTTTTATATTGTAGCGACCCATTTTGGCGTCTAAGTATTATTGCTAATACTCAGACCAATGTCAGCTTTGTACCCAAGATGTGTCGCAATAATATCCGTTCCCTCCGAGGATAACGTTAAAGTTACCAACTACAATTGGCACTGTTACTATATTACAGGGTGGTCATAAAGTCTTTAATGATTTTTTGAAATCAGGTAAACAAAAACTATGCTAGATACAAACATGAGGTTTTTTTGCAAAACGAAGCTTAACTCATAAAGTTTTGTTTCTACTAGGTTCGGTGGATGCTTCAATCGACTCTATGCGCTGCAATTGCCAAAAAAACGAAAATGACGTCGTTACAGGGTAAATTTCACTGCATGCAGTCGTTTCACACACAAAAAATCAGCAATTTATGGAGCCTAAAGTCGAGAATGACGTGTACCTTGTTATGCTGGAGCTCTTTGTTGCACCACTGTTTCGAAAGACTGTGCGCTGCCTGACTGGGGATTATGAATTTGCGGATTCCTCTACGAAACCCTTCCCGGATGATGTAGCTAGCTAACAGCATGGCCACACAGATCCCCCTTGACTTTTTCTTATCACAGTATGTATAAAACACCCGTTCCTAACACTGAAACACTAAAGGATGCTATAGCGACAGTAACAGAAGTGATGTTTGCCAATACATGGAGGACAATAGAATATTGCCTTGAAGTGCTCCAGGCCACAAATGGAGTACATGTTGAAGTCAACTAATCTAGTGGACAAAAACTTTATGAGTCGAGCTTCGTTTTGCAGAAAACCGTATGTTTGTATCTAGCATAGTTTGTGTTTAATAAATTTTTGTAATCAGGTAAAGACTTTATGACCACCCTGTACTCCAATGTATACAACAATGTATTTCCCCCAACTTTCTGTTCTCCCCAATCCTCACATCTTAAGTAACGTCATGTCCCTCTAACTTACATAAATTTCATCACCATAAAATTCAGATCAGGAAGGAGAATCTTTGTAAAGTTGGGCAAGCCTTCTTACTGAGCATCTGCAAACATCCTTAACCATAAAACTACAAGCCGCAACAAAGGCAATCTGACTCGATCGTTTCTATCACTTGTTCCACGTCAGTTTCCACGTGCCATCTTCATGATAACGAGTCCCAAGATCCGTCCCTCCAACATTAATAATTGTGTGTGAGTCTTCAAACGAATAGACGACTCACACACAGTCTCTTCTGCACGATTAAGATGTTAGATGATCAAAGGCTACAGTTTGTTTTCGCAGTTAGTTATTTCCCTTTAGAAAGCAAATAGTAACAGAAAGCATCCAATTTTATTTTCAGAACGCCCAAAGGAACCTCCGATAAAAGCGACACTCTATTCTTTACCTGTGAATTAAACAAGCCAATATCAAACATTCAGAAGGAAACGGATGTCGGAAATTCATGCGCGAACGTGCACTTTGATGAATATCCAATGAACAACGATTGTACCGGCAAAAGGGCACTTGTTCCTTTCGGATCAACGCTAGTTAGCTTTCCTTTCAGCCGCATTCCTTTTTAGCAATAAAGTTTACATCTAAATTTACCAGATACAACGGAAAAAAGGCCAACTCATCAAACCTAGTGCGGCGATTACTGGTACGTAATGGCTCGACCTCAACACCAACACCACAGTTAAGGATCTAGCTAAGCTAAATAACAAGGGGTCAAGCTACGGGTTGAGTGAATTCCAAACTAAAACCAAGCAGGTGGTGTAAGGCAAATAGTCGTGGGTCAGTTCTATAGTTTGTTCCACATTATGTTTGAAGGAAACTGACGGTATGACGTCATGTTTCCTTCCACTACTAGTGCAAAAAAAAAACCGTTAAGTGTCCATTCGTAGACTCTAATTGTAACTGTGTAAAGTCTACAACCGTGATATCCACATGTTTTTGCACTCGTAGTGCTAGGAATCGTGATCGCTTCATACAGGTAGCTTCCTACAAAAATAATGTGAAACTAAGTGTAGTGATGTTTTAATATAATTATAAATTGGAGCTATAATCAGCTAAGGCTGGCCTGCCTAATGGGGGCGACTTGCCGTGTGGCTTAGGGCCTTAAATGGAATGCCATAGATGGATGGCCTACTCGGGGTCCGATAGAATTCTAATGGAATTTGGGCTACTATTTGGTTTGAATGGCCAATTTGGCAGCTACGGCGTTGCAGTAACACACTAGCAAAAGGGTTGGTCCTGGTTGGATTTAAGTTGGGAGTATTGGGGCAAAAAGGGAAATATTTTAAATTGCTAAAGCCGAAATTACCTTTGGATGTGGTTCGATGAGACTATAGTGGCGGTATGAATTCTATTTCGATTCACATCTAATTATTTGGAGCACCGGGCAGGAGACTAAGCGAGCTCGAGCCATTACAATTGATGTCATACATTAACTACAGGTAAGTTGTATCTATTTATTGTTAACAATAATTGATCACACACGCTGAATAAATTTTATTGGGGCCTAGGCCGAAGCGATGCGCCCTAAGATACAGTCACTGATAAGGGGAATGTATATCATAGCACCATCTCAACTAACAATGAATATCAATTTTGAAGTGACTATGGGTCGTTACGATATGACGTCATGTAGACCTTGGCTTGGTAGAATTCACAAAAGACGTCATCAGAGCAACTTTGCAGGGGTGGCATAATTTCAACGTTTGAGATCCGGAGTTAAACTCACAACACCGTCTAAAATGTCCAAATGTGCACTTACGGTTTTGGAAGACGCTACCTAATTTCAGCTGGTCGTAAGACCACGACACGACCTACGCGTACTGGCGTGATGTACGTCCTTGTCGTACAGCCAGCGAAAAAGCCGCAGACGATCGATTCCTGGAAGGTGGTCTACATGCAATATCCAGAATCCAGGCAGGAAAGCAAACATCGTTGCACTTACTTCTTCATTGTAATGAAAACAAGTCTGTTCTCACGTGGAAAACAAAGACACAGGTGTATTAGGTACTAGGTTACATGCCGGAGAAGAAAGTAATTCCTCCCTCACCGTGAACGTAAGTATGTGTGTGTTTGATGTTTGTCGTACAACATTTGCTTTTACAAAACGGTGGTGGTTAAGTAGCTTATGTGTACAGTACCTGCAAGGTCGCAGAGAGCGGATCACCGCCTAAGATCTTAGGGAGGTTTATTATTCTTACAAAGTCTTTACATTGTCGTCCGTAAACAAAACCTAGAATGTCTCAGGAGACCAGTGCAGGACATCAATAATGTATAACCGATTGCTTTTACACACACTTAAAAATTATACAGAAAGATGATGGAACACTCTTTGAAAGAAATGGTGACTTTTGAGCTCTTTGTGGGGTGTTTTCAGGCTGTCACTGCCACGCCTTCCAAAAAAAGGAGGTTTGAAGCACCTTACTCACCAATAATAAAGCGGTGATAAAGAAGTTACATATGGTGTTTTCGAGTAACCAGGGATACTCGGAAACTCGTGTTTGGAGAATGCTGTATTGACAAGCACACCAAAGAGCTCAAAATGGTGTTAGAATCAAAATGGCTGCCACGTTACGTAGGCCTATAATAGTGACGACCTCGATCGTTCAACCTTATTTGCGATCGAACGGCAAACAAACCTTTTAAAATTAAATATTGCAGTTCGATTTACGAAGGAGTTCGTATAAATACAATAATGGTGCGTCAGTTCGGTTTGTGCAACGATGGTTTCCACTTATCTTCCCTTATTTTCTCTTATTACGCTAGGGCCTTAGTGGGCCACCATACCTTGATGCTATATCGCTCCATACTATGTACTATGTGTATTTCTTTATATTAATAATGTATTCCAGTGATGCTATGTACTTTGATGTATGGTCCAGTTCCTGGAGATCAGTGGTCAAGGTAGCTGTGGCCTTGCCTGCCGCTAGGGGTGGCTGCTAGCTGGGAGGACTCATGGGATATCAGGATATGCTGCAGGAAATACCTAACACCACATGTGGTGGCTTCTGGCTGCAGCTCTGGGTATAAAAGGCCCTACAGCCCCCTTAAGCTTCACTCTGGGAGCTAGTCCCCTAACTAGAAACAACTCTTCCTGAAGTATGTCACTCTACTACAGCCCAAGATAGAGCATCCTTGAACCACTGACAACATCTCTAAAGGACAGACCGCGTGGCTCTGGAAATAAACCATAAGCTCAACCATCTTTCTGGCTTACTTCCTTGAACTAGGCTTAGTGGGGATGCAATTGTCTTAAGCCCAAACCAAACTGGCTGCACCCGGCTGCGTGGCGTCGCTAGATGGTGCACCACACACGTCAATACTGGTTTATATCCGCACCACCAACCACGTGATTGAAGCAGGTTTGACATTGTAGGCACGTAGTAACGCATCGCTTCGCTTGAAATTTTCTTCAATCTTGTTAGGGCTTTAGTTCCTAATCTTGGTACGCGCATCTCAAAGTCATTAGTCCCAATGCACAATTCTTAACCTCTTGACGACAATGCGAACGACTCACACACGAATGAAAAAAAAAACTAATATCATCGGCAAGCCAGAGCACAGCGAGCAACGCACATCTGAGTGTAGGTGGCTCTGGATTCTAAGCCAAGATGGTACGGGATCGAATCGCGCTTCCAGTGTGGGACTTTAAAAAAAAAGACCCAACGGCGTTCTTATTAGTTTTCGAGGGAACAGAGGTGGTCGGTTAAAATAAGAATGGCAAGGGAAGACTTGCTCTAGACCAGTGAGCACTCTTGAGGACGGATAACATTTTATCCTTTTTGAGAATCTAGCACATCTTTTTCAGTGTCTTTCAAAGCCTTTTAAGAGTATTTCCAAGCCTTTAAATGTTTGTTGATACAAAGCTTTTCAGTGTTTGTTTCCAGTTTCCACTCTTGGGCGAGTCCACTGGTCTAAGAACACATCCGGTACGTATATACGTTCTTACTGTGGCCCACTTACAAAAACTTGACGCATTGCCGAACTACTGTATGGCGTACTGACTGGCATACTGAACTATTATATGGCCAGTGAAAACTGTAGAGGACGGATAACCGTTCATCCTTTCCGTCGCCATTTAGAGTAGGTATTAAGAAAGCCTTTTTTTGAATCTAGCAAATCTTTTTTAGTGTATTTTTAGAGTATTTTCAAGCCTTTCAATGTTTGTTGATGCAAAGCTTTTCAGTGCATGTTTCCACTCTTGGGTGAGTCCACTGGTATAAGAACACATCAGTTACGTCTACGTTATTATTGTAGCCCACCTATAAAAACGTGGCGTGCTGCTGAACTATGGGTTACTGACAAAGGTACTGCGATGTAAGTCGCCAACGTCGGAAGGCTACGGGCAATCTCGCCATCCAGAGATTGCACTCGTACCTTGTCACACCCATAAAATGTATCCTTTGGGAAGGTACCCTTCAAGAATACACTCTCTATCCATCCTATAAATCTCACAATGGCCATTTTGCCATGGTCTCTTCAGAAAAGAAAGCGTGCCAAATTAGAAGGGAAGCCCCCAAAGAGTTATAGGCTTGGTGAGGGGAAAGAGCATTTTTGATGAGAAGTCTGAGAAACCTTTTCTGATCCAACTCACTCGAAATGAAGCAACACAACTTTGGCAGCTTCTTCCTTCCTGCCAACCGGAAATAACCAATGCACGCCACCTATCAGCTGTGTACAGAACCAGTCGAAAATGTTTAAACTTTGTGCGTGCAGAGCTCTAACCAACCTTAAGGGGAAACAGCGGAAATTAATAGTTGCCTTATCTCAGCTTTTGTCACTTAGGCTACCACTTTTAACGAAATGTTGAGATCCGTTGTTGCAGCGAGCTTGTTGCACAGCATAACAAAGCGCCATTATCACGTTGGTTTGGAATAGTTTTTTTTTTTTGGCCTCCTTTTTTTTTTTGGATTCCTCTAAACTGGCCATACGAAAGCGAGGCATTATTTGGTGTTTGTGTGTATGTGGGTCTGTACGTTTAACTGTTTGGAACCAGATGGAAGTAGGTAACTTCACTGACCCATTACCCACCTGACCTACTCGATCCCTGAACTACGACCCACACTTGACCCACCCAATAAAGAACAAAATATGACCCACGCGTCCGTGAGCCATCCAAAATTATGCAGATGCCTGCAATGTTATTTCAAACAGCCTTCATTAAGGGTTTTCCATCCTTCCACGGGCATTTACGTGGCATCAGTCCTACGTTAAAAAAAAAAATTGGTAAATAACTTATCACCCATTTTTTTTTAACGTAGCCTTTCTACACCTTTTCCTCAGATTGTCTTTATGACGACCTTTTTCTAGGACCTTTGGGAAACCTTCTAATTAAAGCTTTTGTTTTATTAAGAATAACATAAATGCAAAAGAAGAAGTTCCCCCCCCCCGCCTTCCCCCGTGCATTTATTTTGAGGCCTTCTGGGGGAAACTATTTTTGTAAGAGTGAGAAATATTTTTAAAGAGTACTAGGTAAGACTGCTGACTACCGTAAGATTACCGCGGGTCGGTGGGTGAACGGTCTCGACCCACGACCCACTTGACCCACGATACAAATGTGACCCATCTTACCCACTGACCCACCAACCCATGGGTCAGTTCCATCTGTGTTTGGGACACGATAGCGCTCGAAAATATGGTCGGATTTGGTTGAGATCTCATGAGATGGGCGGTTTTGTGCACAAAATTGATGGGTTCCAAGCTGAAATTCCAATCTTATATATTTTCGGGAATATTCGAGTTTTCGTTCGTAAAGAATTCATTCGCTGTAATTTGTTGGCATGTTTCAAGTGGCGCCATCCCGGGACAGCGTTTGGAAATTACAAATTGTTGTCTAGACGGCTGCATCCTATATAGTTTGTTCCACGTTATGTTTGTAGGAAAGTGACTGTATGACGCCACATTTCCTTGCACTGAGAGTGCAAAAACACGTGGATATCACACTTGTGGACTCTACACGTTAATGTTATAGAGTATATGAGTGGGATATTTAGGCGTTTTTTTTTTCACTTCTAGTGGAAGGAAACGTGGCGTTATGCACTCAGGTTTCTACAAACATAATGTGGAACAAACTATACCAGGATCATGCCCTAAGCGTTATTTCAGTTGACGTTTTCGGCGTTTTAGATCAAAATTTGGAAATGTGTATATACTGTAGCATCTCTCGTTCGATCGTGCTCGTCAGAATTACGGTTATTTTATTTGAAACAACTGCTCGTGACGATGAATCGATTCAATTTTGACCCTTACTAGAAGTCTAAGAAGAGAAGTCTAGTTTAAGGGGATCGGCAAACCCGAAGATAATGAAAGCCTTATTGGCCTAACTATTTTATTGCCTGCTACTTGCAGCAAGAATTTCTAGGGTTGGGGAGGAGAATTTGTGACTGAGACCCATACTGAAACGTCTTGGATACAGTCGTATTAGTTCAGTCTTAGTTTATAGAGGGCGCCATGTGTTTTATGTGGGTATTTCAATTCAGTTTTTAGCCTAAAATTAAACTAAACTAAACGAAACTAGCTTGCTTTTGATAATTATCTAGCCTACCTTAGTTGTAATTTAGTGTACTTTAGATTTGGGCTGAAAAATGGGCAAAAATTATCAGACAGAACATGTGGCGCCCTCTGAAAACTCGGACTGAACTAATGGGGACCGATCTAACGTGTTTCAATAGAGACTTTTTAGAGTTCCAAATTCTCCTCCCAAACCCTATAAATTCTTGCTTGCAGTAAGGTGTCTGAGCAAGTGATCTTTTCGTTTCGTTTTTGGTTGTTGTTGTATACCTTTGTTCTCTTTAAATTTGTAAATCTTTTTAAAAATTTTTATTATCACTTTAGTTTATTGAAACATGACCCTTCCCTGTTGAATATTGAAGCCTTTTTTTTTTTTTTGGGGGGGGGGGGGTTCGAAAGCTCGATTCTGCTCTTTTTGTGCAATCCTCCCCCACATTGCTCTTGTGATATTGGGGTACGACTCCCTTCCCGCCCCTAAACTATTCTTAATTTGAAAGTAATTTGCTGATGTACCGTCTAAAATAGCTCTAAGCACTAAATATCTTGCCAATGCCCCCCCGCCGGGGGGGGGGGGGGGGCGGGACAAGAGTTAGTCAGCCTTTTCTCTCTCCAAATTGCTCTTGTTCTATTTTACGACAGAACGCAACTTCAGGATCTAGGGTTGGATTTCTGTGCGTTGACGGCTGCCAGAAAGTCTGTAGCATTACGACGCTTGCCATAATCCGGAAGAAGGTTGCTTTTCTGTGCCGACAGAGGTCTCGCCTCGTGTCCCGCCCGCCCATCACTAGCTGCGCCATCTGTCAAAAAAGAAAGAGATGATGCAACCAATAAGCGGATTCCGGCTACAAGGCTGTATTTTAGCGTTTTACGGAAAGTTGCCAAAAGCAATGATTACGAGATGTTAAGAGCAAACCGCGATGAACTCGCACGAACATTATGGACGTACCCTTAAAGAGGAGGTTTAGCGAACGTGGGTTCCGAAGATCATAATCCCTCAGCCGAGTGAGAGACGCTACAATACATTATCTGCAGCTTTTTAAAACGTACGAGTGCGTGTGCGTGCGTGTGTGCGCGTACCTCTACTCCTCTTGAACTTAAGGAACTTGCAAAGGTGAGATGACCGCCAAATGTAAGATAATTAAATTGCGCTTCCGTTAGGCCTATTTTCGTCGCTGTGCCGTGATTTTTTGACCCTCTAATACGCGAAAAACTGCTCTGCAAACTCCGCATGATCCTTCCATCGCTTACTTCCATCACTTCTCGGCGAAGGCAAAGAGGGGGTTTATTTATATGTTTTGGATTATCCGTGGTATTGATTTGTTTTCCAAACACGTTTTTTGACCTTCTCTTCTGTGAATATGTCAACCGAGGATCACCATACAAACTTGTCATTACAAATCCCCACTACAATGCTGCACGAAATTCTTTTTTCCACCGTTTGGTGCCCAGTATTTAATTTAGCCCAGTACTATACTTACGATTTCTGCCCCTGGAGTCTGCCGACTGTTTTGTCTAGTGCCCTACCTCGAATATCTCCGAAAATATATTGTGGTAGGAATTGCATCGTTCGAAATCTTTTCTTTCATGCACCAAGCCTCCCTTGTCAAAAAATTTCATATAAATCGGAATAAAATTGCAAACATTTCTGGAAATTTATGGGAAATTTGACAAGCACAATTTTTACGTAAATCCACCTGCAGATTTAATGTCCCTCAGCTAATTAACGATGATGGCGGACAGTGCAGGCCATATGTAATCCCAACTCTATTCAATAAGTTACCCATTGACCTACTAAAACTTGGCAGTAAGAATACAGTTAGAAAGTAGATAAAAAGGCATTTCTTAAAAATTAACAATATGTGAAGTTAAGGATGGCCATTGGTTAAATTATTGTTGCATTATAATGTTTTTATTTTTTAAGTTGAGCGCTAGTTTAGTTCTAATTAATAGAAGTTTTAATTAGTTTTTAGTGTTTTAATTACCATATTTTATCCTACTTGGGCGGTTTCTGTTTTGTTTCTTGCAGCGATTTTTAATTTTTATATAGACTTTTAACGTACGCTGTATATTTGTTGTTTTTTATACGTTTTATTGATATTTTTATTAGTTGTAACTATGAAAATTATTGAGGGGTTGACTGTAAATTTTGTATGCCTCGGCTTTTTACAAGTTTCGAAGTGAACTTAAAGCTGTTATTTGGTAATAAACTATATAGATCTAGACACACGCTAGTGTGTCGCCCCAAGTTAGGCAACAAACATCCCATCAATTCAACTGTCGAGGAAGTAAACCATTGTAGCGTGACGCTATAGCGTAAGTGTCTAACATGCTGAAGCATAGTTGGGCACATTTCAGGT
>JAHWFP010220003.1:5524-15669 GCA_023313725.1 Lithobius niger | reverse complement strand
TACGTGTCGCCAACGACTGAGGCTCTAAGAACGAAGAAAACGCACCGTGTTCCAACAGTATGGGCCGCGGGCGATGTGTCAGACTTTTGTTGTTGTCTGGTTTTATATACTTTTGGTTGTACCCACCATGCACGCTCAGCGGCTGTTCAATTGTCAGTCAGCTTCCATGGCGTCCCGCTACAGCGTGTTACCCGCTTGTACGAAACAGCTCACTCGACTTCCAACCAATCAGAAGGCGATATCGCTTTAACCAATCAGAGAGCAGAACACATTTGCATTTTAGGGGAAAAGCTGACGTAAAAAAGATGCAAGACCAAGTGAGATAGCTGCATTCCTCGCTCTACTATAGTTAGCAAGGAACGCAGCTTCAGTCCCAGTTTGCCTTGGGGCAGACAACGCTCACAATCTGCTCTCACCTTTTCTAGGGACTGGTCACAAAATACGAGTACGGGTGGTATTTTGAGGAGAGCCCCTGTGCTTTGGAAAGCGAACAACGTTTTTTTTTTTATACACTGGTTAGGCACGCATGTAAACAATGACCCCAACCCCAACCCGATGAGAGCTTGATGGACTTAGCGGTTATGGGATTGCTAGTGATAAGTCTTTATTTACAAACTAACAAGTGTGTGTATATGATATATCGTATTTTATTAACTTGCTAAACCTGACGTAATACGCCTTTCTAATCGTGCATTACTTCGATAGCCCATCAAACTGCTGCCTCTTCTGCAGCCCTGCAGCATTCATCCTATGAACTGGTGGCCACCAACTACCCCACGGTCCTTCAGCATTATCACACTACCCACAATCAGCGGCGTAAATAAACATTTTTCGGGGATTACACATTTTCACGCCCCCCCCTTCAACTCTCTTTTAGTGCCCCTTCAACATGCAATATAATAATCCAGATTGGGGGCATGTTTTAAAATACTTAGCTTTCTCATTCTGTTCTTCATTAAATACAGTAAAGACCTTTGCATAGAACATTGCTTACCCAATTATGTCTTCCTCCATCTGTCCCCCCCCCCAAAAAAAAAAACGTTTATGAGATAGACGCCCAACCCTCAACGTTCCTGCCTGCTTCTTCTACGTTCCTCCACCCTCCATTGTCACGGCACTCGTAAATTCGTGAATTGCTTCTCCCTTTTTTCATAATCCACTGTTTTGGATTTGAAAACTTGACGCAGTATCCGCCGGACGAATTTAGTTTGCTTGTCAAGATTCTTCCTCTTCACATTCTAAAATTACTTGGCTGCTTTTCTTTTTGGCTTTCACTGACTACGATAAAGACATTTTGGTGTACCTACTACGTGTTCAATAATAATTGTCCTCCAGCCAGCGCTTCACCCTTTCCCCCTCACACCTTTCCCAGACGTGAAGGGACAGACTGTTCTTCCTGCTGCATCGGCTATCTTCAAACATTTTTTTATTTTTATTTTACTACAACGAAACTTTGCTGCGATGTACTACTTCTGCTCCACTTACGTAATCAACCTTTCGTCCACTCCCCCACCACCTACCAAACGAAGCATAAGTAGATTCTTTCTCAGTATTTCCATGCTCCTGCCCCCGTGTCTACGTTGCCATTCCCCCACCTCCCCCCAACTTCTGATTGGCTACAAGTCGGGGGAGGAGTAGGTAGCATTATGCAACCACTCGTCACTGGAATGATGAGGTACTTCAAGGCTGCGAGGTGCTGGAGAGGGGGGGGGGACAGGATGAGGCTTGATGGCGCGTCGACAATACATCGTTAGCATCAACATCAGCCACAGTGCAGTGGTCCGGGAGCACAGTCACAGTCGCATGACAGTGGTATTTCAGGGCTGCTAGGCTTGCGATGTAACTTACTGCTAGACAAACGTGTTTACAGTCATATAAGACAGTGTAACACATTTCTTTATTTAATTTCGCCTACGGTATTTTCTCTAATGAGCACCCGGGAGCTTTATTTTCGTGTGCAAAACCCAGCGCTCATAATTTTTGAAAACCGATCAACTAAATTGAAACACAAGTGCGTAATCGCTGAGTACTAAAACAAAACTAGCACCACGAAGAAAAAAGGGGGGCTACAGGGAAAGCTTATGTGCGCAAGGCCGGGGGGGGGGCCTGGGACTGGCAATTTTTTTTTCAATCTGGTAACTTTATGCCCCGCCAAAGGTTTCCCCTCCCCGCATAACAACGAAAGAATAAAGTCTAACTTTAAAAGTTTGAATTTTAGACTAAAACAAGAACGATTTTTTAAAACTTGTAAAAAGAAAATTTTACTTGGATAAGTTCTTTTAAGCCCTCTTCAATCTTTCTTGCCTCCCCCGCTTTGTAGCTACGGCCCTGAATGTGCGTCCTTATAATTATTTACATGGCGTTTTTTTTAACTACAAGGTAGCACGTACTGGATATCACGTGATATGGTCCCTGGATACTACAGCGGGAGTTTGTTCAACACTTTTATCTTTTAATTGACAGAACGTGCGGGTGTGTTAATGATTCGTTTTTTTTATTTAAACAAACTATTGTGTGTATATTTTTTAAATCACGTGTGGTTTATTAGTGCGATGGATTAATAAATTTCCGAGCTCGGAGAATGTGTGGATGATAAAATTAAAAAAAAAAAGTTACAAACTATTTTTTTCTCGTGCTACAAAATTGGCGTAGCCAAAAGAAAAGGTAGTCTGCTGAAGTAGTTGTTAAAGTAAACGTTCAAGTCACTTTCAGGTGACTTATAGTTTAAACCGATGAATTATAGCTTCGATCTGTATCACTTATTGCCTTTCTATTCAATTCCATCTCACTTTCCAAAAGCCGTCATCATGATGGGCAAGCATCCTCCACGCAATGGATTGACTTGGAATACCCATTAGCGGTTTTCTAGCGGTTCTAGAATGATTTACCACACTCGTCAGCGTTGTAATTTGTTTCATATATCTACCCGAATTGTAAATGCATGAAAGTTACAATGAACGTTCGTCGGCGAAGCGATACATAATGACGTCATTGTTTCTTTCCGTCGAATTGGCCAAAAGGTGAGCTCAAACAATGGCCCAACGTAGCCTTACTAGACTGTTTGGGATTGGCCGAATCTTATACGAAACAGGATACATTTTAATACAACATTTTTGGAGTAAAAATAATAATTACAATAAACTTCACAAAACGTAACTTCAAATATTATCGCTCATTATCAGTTTCGCCATCTGGTGGCAAACGTAGCTGTCAGACGCAGGCCAAAATCTGCTGCACGGTGGCAGGTCAAACCGGCAATGCTAGTTTCGGAATCATCCAAGTAAGGTACTCCTCGCATACTGCATATGCTTTATTAATTCACCCTTGATATAACTAATTTATACCCATGTTAACTTTTTGTGTCCAATAAATTTGTATCTAAGTTTTCTTTTTCTCTCTTTTTTCTTTTGTTTTGGGTCATTTTCAGTGCGGTAATTGAAATTGAAATTTGTTTATTAGAGCCTCAGCCCAAAGCTACGCGCCCTTCTACGCAAACTTTGTCAACAACCGATCAACAGCAAACACCATTATACAGATTATAATAACCAATCAAGAATACAGCAAACACCAACTACACCTGCTTTAACTCTAGAGGACTGTCACTGTGGAGTAGAAAAGGTGCAGAGGTAAAATTGCCACGCCAGTCGCCTTAAAAAATACCGCTACAGCGCGCAAACTATTCATTCCACTACGGTTCTCATCTGTGCGGAATGAATGAATGAATTTATTTGGGAGCCTCGGCCCACAGCCACATACCCCCATACCAGTCTAAAGTAATACAAATACAACAGAAAAAAAAACCATTACAGCCACAACTCACAGTACGCATGGTCTATTCTCAACAACCAACCGTCTGTGCGGTGATTTCCATTGCGACAATACTTACTGCAACAATCGATTCTTCCAACAATCGGTAATACACTAACAGTACGTGCGCGTGTTTCGAAAGTTCAAAAATTTTCATTTCGTGGTGTCTCTAAAAATGGCAGTAGCTTTAATCCACTCTAGCCAAGCGGTATCAAGCAGTCATTGGAGTTAGCTAGAAGCCTTCGTTAAAGTGGGTGAGTTAAATCTTAAGCATAGTGTTCGGAATGTTTGTTAAATCTAATTTCGTTAGGCTATACAGTTTCTTGGTTTCAGTTGAATCATTGGAGTGCTATTTTGTGGTCCAATATAGGCTTACAGTCCAGCCAACGGACCAACTGTGCTTCCAACGTGCGTGTATTTTAAAAAAGGAAATGTTGAATTTAGTTGGAAATATTAATTTAGTTGGAAATTTTAATTTGTGGGACATTTGGTAGTTTTCGTATCGTAGTCCCTGCATCATTGCATTTTTACAAAAGGGCTGAGATATCGATAGATCAAGGACCAGGCTAGTGGTCCTCCCACCAAGTTCAATAATTGCCACACTTCATTGTAACTTCATTGCAAGAAATTCATTGTTTAATTCCTACATTGTTGTTGCATGGTTGTTGCTTTTGGTACTTTAACAAAAACCAGAGCTGAGTGCATTCACGATAGCGAGGATAAATACTTGCTATTTCAAGTGAAACAGCTTGAAAATTGTTGAATATGGGCAGTCTTTGTGCCCTGACAAGCAATAGTTGTATTTCAATCACGTGTGTAAACTGTATTAATGTCATAAAAGTGCGTGACGATCGTTGATTTCAGCTGATTGCTATACAGGGTGGTCCACAAAAATATGACGACCCCCCATTTTCTAAGTCCAACTTTTCTAGTTAGCACCCCTCAGAATCAGGAGAGGACCGATCAAAGCTAATGAAACTGGAAGATTTCTGTCGTTTTCCTGGTTCTGAGGGGTGCTAACTATAAAAATTGGCCTTAAAGAAACTATCAGTTTTTTGTGGACCACCCTAGTAGTGTGGATTGCGCTACTCGGAGCCAGATCGACTACTTCCACAATACAAATTCTTATCACCTTGATCTGTGACGTCACAGACGAGGCGACGAACTGGGGTTAGTGTTAGTACGATGATGAAATTCTTATAGTGACTTGCACTTTTTTTATTAAGTTTGGCGTGGAGACCTTCGGCATCGAAGGATGGGAGCAGAAAGAACGATAGCTTCCGGTTGTGGGTATAATATAGTGGCTACTCGCTCTCTGATTGGTCAAGAGCCGTTCACGTAACCACTTGCTCTGAGCCCCCTTCCTGTTGGTGGTAGGAAATGGAAGGAGACGACCTCGTGTGGTGGGAATTGGTATTGAGTTTAATGTAGAAGGGTGTCCCTTCCTTCCCTCTGATCGGTAGGAAAAATGGAATGGTCCGGGAGGTTACTAGTCCAATATTATAGTCCGTACTTGTATATGATTAAGAAAAAGAGAAGCCATTTTTTTTCACTCATAACAGATCGTTTATTACAAAAACAATATCACTACAAACAATGCGACATGCTGACTCATGTTACCGGATTACAATTCATTTAATGCATGTACTATAATGTCCATATGCGAGACTGGTTATGCCATCATCTAATAGATACCTTTTGTCATCATAAGCAGTTAAACATCTTTTATTATGTTCCTCAGTCCTTATCACATGAGTTTTGCTTCTGATAAAATTCATCTTAAAACTATAAACATTTTGCTCTCGCAGTACATCTAAGTAATGGTTGTGCGTTATTTCCTGCTTTAATACACGTCTTTGTATGCCCTTCCCGGTAAGTTTAGTTACATTACCATATAACAAAGAATACATTTTGGCCTTGAGACAACAAAATTCAACAATCGGGATAGAACACGTTTCATCCTTAAACATGCCTGGTACTTTTTTGTTCTGTAAAGAATACAAAGCATGGTATATTGGATAATCGCTCGTGTCATACCTATCTAGGTTTAACAACATGTCTGAATATATGTTATCGGTATACACTTGATAGCAAAGACTATCTGTATCTGTAAACAATAGAGATGCGTTGTTACCGTACAATGATTTGATGTGTCCGTAGTGAAAGTCATACATTATGTATTTGCTAAGATCGAAAATCTATGTCAAGAAACCAACATAGATTGGTCTATTGAGAACTACTTTGGTCTTCTTCATTTAAAAAATCACAACAATTTCATCAAATATCACAAAATTCTTTATATTTGGTTTAGATGTTAACTTGCGGGCTTTAGTCTCACTAGTTGCGACTTTCACGCTAACACGTTTGCGTAGGTCCTCAATCATCTTACCATAAAGAGCATTAGACATAATTTTATAAAAGTCTTTATGAAAAGGGTTCATAGCATCCTGTCGTTTTGCGGTATTCAATTCTATATAGGGTTTCAACCAAGGGTTTTGCGAAAACGACAAAACACGGTGGATCTTTGTCAGTATCATTCCTTGCAAAAGGTAATACTTCAAAACTCTATAATGGATGACGTAGTTTCTTTTGGAATACAAATTCGGAGTAAGCTTTCTTGAAGTATGTTCAAAGGTTCAGGACAAAGAGGATAATCAGGATGTAGATCATGGAGATGAGTCAGATAATCGAGATCTACTTCTAGAATGAAACCAGTTTGGTTATCATCTTCAATAGTTAGAACGTTTAAATCTCTAATTTGATTCGGAGTCAACCAATGAAAATTCCCAAAAGGAACATTTGACTGAGACTCCAACCGTAGAGGTTATTCGCATCTAAATAGATAATGTAAGAGAGTAAGTCATTGGGGGAATAACTTTCACCTAACAAAGGGTTGTTAGCACGAGCAAAACGTTTCGTAACCATGCTCACGTCTCCGCGTATCCGTTTCTCGATGAAGAGATGTTGGTCAATGTCTGTCAGTAGCTCTAGCTGTATTTTAGTCATATTTAAAGCAGCAGAAAAAGTTAGCCCGGACTGCTATAATAATGAGCTGGATCAAGTTTGTAACATTCCATACAAGTTTTTCTAAAATCTGTAAAGACGCAAGCTAATAACAAACAATCTAAACGCAAATACAAGTCAAAATAATCACCAAATGTCTGACAATTCATCGTATTCCACACATTTAATGCGTAATCGTAATCTTCGTCACTAACCCCTTCATTCGTTAAAGTAGAAAAAAAAGCTTCCTTCGGAGGTAAAACATTCTCTTTAAACCTTGAATAAGAGTCCAAATATTCGTAGGGAAATATTCCTTTACGTTTTAATAGTGACCAATGTTGCAGAAATTCAGATTTAAAATGTTGAGTCGATCATCCTCTAATAACGACACTAATTTGTCTAAAGAAGCCACTAGAAATTTAAAAGAATCTAAATACACTACATTCTCAGTCTGAATAGCCATATAATGTTGCACATTTTCGGGAATGACATTAAACTTTGGTTTGCCAAATATTGAGATTCCAGACAATAACAAATGGCCATCATAATGAGTCAGGTTATGAAAGAATACAGGCAATATCTTTTTTAATCTGTATTCTATGTTACAATGAGCGTGTGCGGGACCTCTGTAAATACCGCTGTAGTGACAATGGTCCCTTACCTTTACCTCTTCGTTGGTAATAATTTCCTCACAAATATGACAAAAACTATTGCTTTGAAAGTGAAGTGTATCTGATTCGTTCATTATTAAAGGTTTTACACCTTTCAACAAAGCTCTTGTTTTTACATATTCTTGCTCTACGGATAAGAGAAAGTGAGATACACAATCGGAACCTCGATACAATTCACTCGATATAACTTGGCCTAAACAGTCAACCATAACATAACAATAAGCGGATGGTTCATGTTCGCTATATTCGTAAGTGTAAGAATCGCATTCATTAGGCTTGCATCCTGATATTGGAGTCAGGATTGATTCAAAATCGGCGAATATGACAAATGGAACACTTAGTTGATTCGCAAAGTTATTAAACTTCATGACATTATCGCCAATTTCGGGCATAACAATTCGCTGAGCTTCATGTTCTTGACACATCATTTCATGCTGCTCCAATTCATTTCTACCACGATGTGAGCACAAACAGTATGCGCAGGTGTATCTGCTGAATGTAGAGTCATTTATTAAGCGATTGAAATTCTTAATAAAGCAATAATGATTGTCATTTAACAATAAAAGTCTGACGATTTCACCACTCCTCCTCTCGCTGATATATAGAGGGTAAACTTCTTTATCGGAATAACCATAAACGTGTATTGTTAAGTTATTCAAAAACTCAAATTTCTTAATGTAATTTAAAGGAACTGGGTAGGAAATACCTTCGATGTGCAATGTATCCAGCAGATGCACATAATGGCTCACACGCTTAGCATGAAATGGTGCGGGATGCAAGGCAGCTAACACAGAATATTCAAAACATCTCATATCATGACATTTGATATTAATTAATGCTTGTTTATGTGCAAGAAAAGGTTCCAACGGCTGATAACAACCACCTGCTAGAGGACGATATGCTGCAAAATGTAAGTCTAAAGCGAGTATTGCGGATAAAACCCAACCAGACCCTTCCCTCTGATAACTGTCCAATCGCTTTAACAGGTCCAAGTGAACGTCCTTCAAAATTTCTTCAATCCGTAAAACTCTGTAAGGTTTTGTGCACAAGTAAATGGTGATTAGTCTTTCTGGTGGTTTATGCAATTCAAGCTTAACACTCGTCACAAACTTAATTTGCCGATGGCTTCTACACAATGATTCAATAAGAAGATGTAATTCATTGCGAAGGTAAGATAAAACAAATCTAAATTTGGAACAAGAGTTTCTCTGTCCGGGATGGTGTAGGAAAATTTTGCAAAATAGTTACGGAATGCACTCTTCTCCTTCTTGAATGAACCAATCCTATCGTCAACATGAGGAGTTGTTCTGTTTGGGACAACATGATGATGATGATTGTGTCTATTCAATTCCACGCGAGAAGCAAACCCCTCGTTACATTGCTGACATACATTTCTAGAAGCCACAGGTCGTGGGATGTGTACTCTGGTTTGGTGGATATGGAGCGCACGTTCAGTTTCATAACGTCGATTGCAAACGACGCAAGTTGTGTTACTAACGGGTTGATGATAGTTACGAAGATGGCGTAGCAAGTTGTTTCGATTGGTGAACGGGAAACCACAAACCTCACAAACAAACATTCTCACAGCTCCAACTTCTTAACAGCAATGGCTAAGTCATTCTCTTGCATTGAGTCTTCTTCGCAAAAATGGGGAGGAGTTGACCGCACATAACCTTCAGGCATCTAAAAAAAAACAAGCTAAGAAAAACATGACAGCTCTAGATGTAATCTTATATTTATATATAAATATACACACTTTGTCAGTCATGTAAGTCACTGTGTCACGTGATGGGAAGAGAGGTGACGTAGCTTCTATTATTAGAAAACGTTTGACAAAGGAGATCTCCTCAGGTGGTGGGTGACAACTAGAAATGATTAATTTGCCCTTCAAAGCTATCTTCCGTTTTCCAATGTTGAATGGTCTGTTGTCAACCAAACGATAAATTCCTAATAAACAGGATGATAATAATTCGGGAATGCAGTCCGGTATGTAGACATATGAATGTGTATGCTCTATTCCCTCAAGAGATGGAGTTGTCATCACATACCCAAATTCGCAAATGTAAGGGTGAATAATTTCAATCAACAATGTTTTACCATAACCGGAAGAACCGTACAGGTAAACACCTTGAACTTCTGCATCTTGCAAAGCATTCATAGCCATTGCACTCCACAGAGGTGTTGGTTCTTTTATAAATTCCATCTTTACCTTCTCGTTATTACACCGCTTCAAGCTTAATAAACGTGACGTATGATAAATATCGTGGTACCTTTTATTTCTATCATACAATTCAAAGTTTACCAATATAAACGGAGTGAAGTTATGGAAGGATGGATAATTTTCGCAAAACTGTATTAGTTTAAAACCAAAGGAGAGTGAACCCGAATTGCATTTGTATTCCAGAGCATGTGGGTCGACTCTCGTCATATAATTTAGGACGTCTTGTGCATATTTCGTGCTAAGGTATTCGACGAGCACATCTGTAATATCAGTACTCCACTCCCTCATGCTAACAATGAAAGGTTTGACCCTTTCCTCTTCACAATCAATTAAAATTCTAAGCATGTGACCAGTTCCGAGTACAGATGTATGACAAGATTTAGATTAGGGGCTTGAATAATATCTCTGTAATGTGTGGTGCAGTGGCAACCCGGACCACTGCA